>WFKH01011926.1:78683152-78694942 GCA_016163765.1 Magallana hongkongensis | reverse complement strand
TTAACTTTATTGAAATATTTTAAACGGTTTGATCTGCTTGCTGTACCCTTTTTAACAAATTTCCCTTTCACTCTTGGCTGGTCAGAAGTTGAACTTTTCGATTGACATTTGTTGACGTCTGCCATTACTTTCATAACTCGATCATGCGCACGACGTTTTCCGGAAATGGTTACAGTAAACAATTCTTTTTTTAGACATCACATGAATAGGTCACGTGACGCCTTGCAATCGCTTTCTTAAGCTACGTGTATGATTTGACTTTATCTTATATTACGTTTTTAAGGAGGCCGAGTGGTCAACAAACTAACCATTTGATCTATCTTAAGTTCTATGATAGATTTGTTTAGATATTATTTATTATTTAATAAAGAAAAAATCTTAATCTTAATTTTTTACCTTTTAAATTTGATTATTATCTTTTATTTTTATAAATATTATCCTATAAAAAGAACTCTTTTATGCCCACTTTCGAAGAAGGAAGTGCATATTGCTTTGCTGCTGGTTATCTGTATATCTGTCGGTCGGTCGGTCGGTCGGTCAGTCCACCATAGTGTCCGTTTATTTTCTTCGCAGGTGTTGCACGTTTTAAACTGAAACTTGTTATACAGATTTATCATAACAATATTTAGGTCAAGTTTGATTTTGGGTACAATCGAGCAATTTTCGATAGAGTTATGCCCCTTTGACTTAGAAAAATTCCAATTTTTTACATTTTCCGTTCATTTTCTTCGCAAAGGTTGCACGTATTGAAATGAAATTTGGTATACAGATTTATCATAATGATATCTAGGTAAACTTTTGGGGTTTGGCCAAACAATTTTCGATAGAGTTATGCCCCTTGGACTTCAAAAAATTCAAACTATTTGCAGTTTCCGTTCACTTTCTTTGCAGAGTTTGCACGTTTTAAAATGAAATTTGGTAAATAGATTTTCATAACGATATCTATGTGAAGTTAGATTTTGGGTACATCCGAACAGTTATGCTCCTTGGACATAGAGAAATACCAATTATTTGCAGTCTCCGTTCACTTTCTTTGCAGAGGTTGCACACATTGAAATGAAATTTGGTATACAGATTTATCAGAATAATATCTAGGTCAATTTTGATTTTGGGTTTCGACCAAACAATTTTCGATATAGTTATGCCCCTTGGACTTAAAAAAAATTCTAACTATTTGCAGTTTCCGTTCATTTTCTTCGCAGAAGTTGCCCATATTGAAATGAATTTAGTATACAGATAATTAACCATACATGTAACAATATCTAGGTCAGGTTCGATTTTGGGTACGATTGTACAATTTTAGACAGAGTAATGCCCCTTGGACTTCAAAAGAATTCCAACTATTTGCAGTTTCCGTTCATTTTTTTCCCAGAAGTTGCACATATTGAATTGAATTTAGTATACAGATTTACCATAACAATATCTAGGTCAAGTTCGATTTTTGGTACTATCGTGCAATTGTGGAAAGAGTTATGTCCATAGGACTTAGAAAAATTCCATTTATTTGCAGTTTACGTTCATTTTCATCGTGGATGTTTCCAAGCGAGGGGGCATAAGTGTTTCACAAACATCTCTTGTTTCTAAGGAGATAAATGCAGTCTAGAAATAACCATGACCATTGAACTGTCTTAAATTTGATGTAATGTATTGTATCCCTTCTCTCATTTGAAAACCATTGCTAATTCATTTATAATTTTAACTTATATGTTGCTGTTATGTAATCATGATATGCCTTACTTTCTTTATATTTATATTTGTGTCATCTCTTTAATCAGTGCAGTAAGTGGTTTTTTGGTTCATTGTTTAATTATCGTGTGAATATCTGACCAGTGACTTAACTGTCCATCGACTTCAACAAATATAGTGTCCGGATAAAATCACCGTCGGAATGTATCGCATTGCTTTCTTTAGGAGGCTTTATGAATCTATATATAGATTTATTGATCGGGTCATGTATACTTTGCGATCGTTGTTATAAGCAACTAGTAAGAAGACATAAACAAAACGTAACATGATCAATTTAACACAATTGACGTGCGGCTTATGAATGTATTTTATACTCAAAATATTAAATTACACTATCACAAGAGTAAGGTACATTTCTTGTAATATGACAGGCACCATATTGCATTTTTTTAAAATGTCCTAAATACTAGAGGTTGGGCATTAATGCACTGTCTATGTATTATACGAATGTATGAACCGATTGTTTTAAGGATAAAGGATGGCGCAAAGCGTCTGTGTACGAGATAACAACTTGGAATCCTACTGAAAACGTACCACAAGTATTACTGGACGCTGTAAAACGTATACAATTATGTGAACTGATTGAACCCGAAGCATAAACTGACCTTTTTATCCAGGTTCATGGTGCATTCGACATATGTTAATAAAAATAACCTCTTACATTAAATCATGAATTTGCATTCAACATTTAACACATTTCATACTAAAACTGTTTCTCTAAAAAACAAATCAGAGCTTAATAAAAATAAACATATTTAAATATGAATACACATTGAATGATCAACAAATCAAGATTTACAGGTTCAACGGTTTTAACAATGTTTAGTCAGATAAGACAATTAGACAAAGCAGTCAGAAGTGGAAATATATGGTTTAAAATACAATATAATATAACAAGAAACCGAAGAACAGATGATCTCTTACGTTGCGTAGAATACGTTCCTATATTTCAACTGTGTCTAACCGATCAGTCAATCAGTTTCATCTGAGTTGCACATTGAACTTCGTTTGAGTAAAAAATATAAGTTTTATAAAAAAAGAAAAGAAAAACTGTATAAATAGAAGGTTGTAGTTTGTATTTGAAACTGAACATGTTTTAAAAGATAAGAAAGTGATAAATTTTGAGTTTTCTCAAGTCATTTAGTTATCTGCCTATTCACATATATATTTTACCAGTTTAATATTATACTGAGTTACTTGAGATGGCAGCTAGGGGAAAACAAAACAAATCTTATCTTTCTTGTTAAAATTAGAAATAATTAGTGACATCTATGTGAAAGTCATCTGTAATAGCAAAGGTTCTATACATTACATCTGATCTTGTTTTACAATAAAGTAAGTTGTTCGTTTTCAGGGTTATAGTTTGTACGTATTCATACGTTAAACGAAATTCAAACATATCCAGAGGATAGATAACCCTTATTTTCTAAATACATTATGGAAATATCGAAATCCGCAATTACTGCTGCAACAAACTGATTCGTTGTCTTACAAAAACCATGAACTAAATGATAACACCCACATACAGTTAAAGAATTCTCTAGAATAACATAACTTTTGAAATTACACGATGCGTATTTCAGATCGAGTACCTGTTGTGCTGTCAAGCTGTAGCTGAGTTCATACAGTCTGCCTCAGATGACACGTACATGAACTCATGTCAGTAATACAGGGACTATTGAGGAGAAATGTATGCTAACACATAGACGATCGATGGTCTTCCGGGTGAACTAAAGGAATGAACTCATGTTTTTTAGTAATTAGCTTAGTTATTTTTTCTTATTGGTATGGGGTTTTTCATTACCATTGTGTTTCGTTGTTGTAAATGCAGAGGCAATTGATTAAAATACGCGTGCTTATACCTAATGTGCCTAGGGAAGTCTGGATGAAGTGAACTAGTATACTCGAGTTCCTAAGTTATCTGTTCCTAAGAAGTGATTTTTTGCCTTATTTGTATGATTTTTTTTCCACTTTTGATTTATATTTTGTTGCTTCGTATTGTAGCGTGTCTTTATTTATTTATGCAATTATTATGATTATGAGGTTAAAGATTATTGTAGTGCTCTAAATATTACTCTGCGGGACAGAAAACCTTTAAATTTTTAGGATAGCATGGCTATAAACTTGCTTTCAACAAATGACAATAAACCCCACCCCATCCAACCTTCCCCCCCCCCCCCCCCCCCCCCAACAAAAAATGACTTCTTTTAATGGTAGCTGGCAAAACCCTTTTTTCACAAAACAGTTATGGCAGACGCTTTATTGCAAATTTGTGTTGACTTTTTAAATCATTTGTTAAATTTTAGTATAGTTTTAGACTTCATTTTTATGAATCACACAGGATTGAGCTCTTTCTTAAAGTCAAATGAAATGTATGGAAAGGTGAGTGAATGACATAGCTATGTTATACTGTCATCTTTCAGTTATTTTTTCAGCAATCTTTCAGTTGACAATATAGCGGGTCTTCACCATCTGCTGACGAATATTTGTTTGTAAGATAAGTGTTTTGCTCCGTTTTGGCTTTTTTGTTTTTCCAAGCATATTTTATTTTCATTTTCTTGACAATGTTAAAAAAGTATCTAAATCTGATTTCAGTGTCTGTTGATTAAATAAATTCCATGTAAATTAAATCCTCATAAATACAGTGATTGTATATTCTTACAATCAGGTCATGGGAACTCCAGACATTTTTCAGGTCACAGAAGGAAACGAGTCACAACACAAGTTTTCTTTATAATTTTAATTCTTCTGCCATTCCTATGTGTTCATCTTATCGTTATTCGTAAATTATAACATTGATGTTCTTGAGAGGAAAAGTTTTTCCTTCGATTGTGTATACTACATTGTATTCAAATCCCCCCTACCCATTGTTGCCCCACATGTCCGGGTTTGAATCATGATATTGATTATGCTCTTTACTTTATATCTTTTCCCCCTAATTGTTATTAAAACAAGATTAAGATATTTCATTTTCTATATATTATTATAGTTAAATAAATTATATCGTCATCTATGGCCCCAAACCTTCCACGGGGATCATAATTCCATTAGAAAACAACAACAACAACAACAACAACAACAACAACAACAACAACAAACAAAACATAAAATCATCATATATGTTTCTTCCTGGTGATCATTTTACAAAAGTTTCTTTTTTCTTGCGTAATGACTTTTTAGAAAAATACTTAAATAAAATACTTTTCAATTCCTGTTCCTTATTAACCATATACATAACCGGTAGGGCCTCATTCTTCCACAAGGAATTATTATGTAAACTTAAACTTGGGAAAATATGATACTTTAATACAATATGTAAAATTCCCGTTAGTTCCGTCTTTCATTTGAAATAAAATAGAATATACGAGCACAATTAGGTATATTTACTTCTGCCAGACGAGTGTATTTAGTTAGTGTAGCTGCTGTTGGTAAATGCACTTCATTAAATTAAAAGGAGAAATGAACCTGACTGAGATCTTTTGTAAATTTTAAATTTGTAAAATTTCAGTTAGTATTCTTTATTATAAACTGATATGAATTAATACTTTCACATGACAAACATTTTTATATGCGTGCTAGACGTGGCTTTTCATTACATTAACCTTTCTACATGCAAAATGCATTATGTATTACATGTATTCTCAACTGAATTTTTTTTCTTAATCTTCCCACAACTTGGAACTGTAAACGAGTAATGTCCGATCTAATGTGAATACCTACAGTTGAAACTACCCAAGCTACTAATGGAAACGAATTTTTCAATCTCTGCAACCGTCTTTCAATGACTACTGCCCTCATATCCATAAAATATGAGTATTTAAGGTGGGTCCTTACTTTTGTTTTAAATAGCATTTTTTGGTTAGAAATCAACAATATAATATCAATGGTATTTAAAACTGGCGAAAAAAATGAAAGGTTTACATAAAAACTTTCAATGGAGACTCCACTGAAGTCATGTACCCTAACAGATATTAGTGTGTAAGTCATTGGACACAGTTTTTTGTTGCTATTGTCAAATAAAAATAACAATTTATTTTAATATTGCACTCATTCATAAGGAGACATGTCAATAAAAAAGACTTAAGTCATTTTTAAAATATATATGAAGTTTTTAGAATAATATCTGCAAATTTATTAAAAAAGTGGTATTTTACGATTTTTTTTTAAATTACAAAATTAGGCATAAGTTTACAATTACATGGTTAACATATAATTTTTTTTCTGTTTAAATTAGTAAATGTACATCTGTTCCACAAAATAATGACAAAAATCCATAACTTTCCATAATAATACTTTATCTATACCCTATGGGGTACGTGTATCCCCATGTAAAAAAAAATGAGAATCTGACAATACGCAGAGGACCTGATCAAAATTACTCTATATAAATATTTGATGTAATTTCATGAAAAACACAGATAATAATTCCTTAACAATTTGATAAATCATATACTGTGGTTTCATTAATATTCAAGGGTATCAATTTTCGTGGATAATGTGAAAATCACAGTTTCAAGGATACGTAAATTCGTGGCCAATAACCCTATCATTACAAAATGTTAATAGAAATTGCATTTCAATGAACATTTAATTTCGTGGATTAACTTAAAAACGAAATCCACGAAAATTGGTATTCAACGAATATTGATGAAACCACACTACTTTTAAAAGATTTGCACTGAAAAAGCGAGAAATGTAACTGCCAATTGCGAGAACTTGATAGTTCACACAAATGTACATGTACTTCAGGTAACTGCTAATAATGAATAGTTTAACAATATACTCTTTAAACAAGATAAAAAAATTTTTTAGATTCCACACATAAAAATACCTGCATAATAAACATACATTTAATGCACCAGGCAAAATTCTCTAGTGATGAATACATGCACATCACATTCAACAAAAGAAACATTGTTGTCAACTGAATTCTGTTACGATCAACAACTTTGGTTCTATAATGCATAACAAAATCTTAACCGTTTTTAAGTTATTTGTAATAGGCTTTACGAGTCTCTTGGTCCCTAAATAAAGAAACCAGCCCCTTTTTCTTGATTTTGTTAGAATGAACTTTTCATACTCTTCCACTTTTGTTATATATTTCTTAACAAAATATTCACTGATAAATAGATACAGATCAAAAAGTATGAAAATTTTGAATGAAAATTCGTACCCAATTTTCGTGCCTAGGCGAGCTCTAAAAAAATGGCGCCACAGACGTAAAACAAAAACAATCGGCACAACTTCAAACTATGGTCTTGTTTTTGAGAAATCGCGTGCACAAAATTTGAAAAAAAAATAAGAAGAAACAGTACGAAAACTATAAGGACTTCCGCTGGAAACAGAATACCTTAATAAGGTATTAAAAGAGTCACCATTCTGACTAATTATTCATATCCCGTGTATTAGTTTGCTTCCTGTGTATAGTGATTAGCAGCGTTCACGAGCGCAGGTAGACTTTAAGCCCCGGAGGCTTTCACACCTCTAGAAATTAAGCTCCGCCCCACCTGAGATTTATTATCCGGTTAAAATGTTCGGCCTTTAAAGTTCTCTTATTGACAATGTAAAGATAACAATTAAGTGGAATTTTTGGAGAAATCAAATTGTTTAACGGAAATAAAAAACAATTCTTCAACTTTTATTCTTTTTTCCAACCTTTGATAACATTTTCAAACATCATAACAAGAAATTATCCGAATACATAAGATGATCTTTGATACATTTTACTGCTAAGCAAATATTAGTTTAAATTTACGGTCACTGCAACCATCCAAATTTCAGCATGAATTACGTTAACGAACAATCAAATGAGCATCGGATTATGGGGATAACTAATAAATTTGTTATATTCCGAATTGTTGCCACTGCTTTACTTATCTTTGAAATGTGTTGTCCACCAATCAAGGATTATCTGAAACTGTACATCATTCCTGTTTCTTTAGAAATGTTTTACCCATTAAACTGTGTTTAAAAATGTTTGAATTAAATCTGCCTTTTTCTTGTCGTCAGGTCTTATCATTGCATATTTGGTTTTAAGGCCAGTAAGCTTGAGGGTAGGGCCGATCCTTTCATCACCTTCTTTGAGACCATCTATATTTTAGTGGCCCATCTTTTGAATTGGATCATATGGTGAGTAAGCTTCTCTTTAATATCTAGTTGAAACTCTGTTCTATTTTGACTGACAAATTTTCAGCTTGTTTATCAGTTGCCAGAAATGACAACTTGTTTATAACATGTTGGTTTCCTCATCAACAGTCGGATATATTAAATAAAAACGTTTTCTAATAATTCTTCTAAATCAGAAATATCACATTTTCTATTATCTTTCAAATTTAAGTCAGCATTTGTAAACTGTAAGAGATATATATGAATCAGCTCCTTTAGCAATTTTAAGCTTTTTTTAAATGTCAAATTCTTTTTATATGTTAACAAATATCAATTTCATAACTGTCAGATTCTTTTCAGATGTCTTAAATATCAACTTCATTATCAATGTATAACAGCTTTTTTAATCATCGGAAATATCAGCTTTTTATCAACTGCTAGAAATATTAGCTTTTTTTTTTAAATTATCAGCTTCTTTGTCAACTATAAGAAAAATCGGCTTCTTTTTCAACTTCTTTTGCTACGTTAAAAAGACCAGCTTCTTTTTTACTGTCAAAATGATATTAAACTTTCTAAAACGCCATCTTCTTTTTCAATTGTAAGCTTTTTTTCTTTTGTCAGAAATATAATCTTTATTAGGCTATTAGATTATTTTTAACAGTCTAAAATCCCGGCATGTTTATCAACTGTCAGAGATATTACCATCTTTTTCGATGGTCATTTTCTTTGTCTATTGTAAGAGAAGTCACTTTCTTTTTTGACTGCCACGTTGACTCCTGTAGGAGTGGCAAGCCTCATTACCACAGCCCTTCTGAAAGCTTCCGAAATTGAGAGCGTGTTTACCAGTATGGGGGTTCTAGCAGACTCCATCGGCATCGCGTTCCATCAGCTGGTCCTTATTCCACTCACCTATTTCATCACCACAAGAAAGAATCCGCTGTATTTTATGTGGTACTGCTTGATATCTTAGTTAACTGTTTTTGGTCCTGAAAGCTCGTAAGTTGCTTCCTACTATACAACAGTATTGCTATGAATATTTTATACTCTGTCTTTAGGAGCCCGTTTCACAAAGATTTCCTTAGATGTTTCCTAAGATAGAACGTAAGATATGCCAAAGTTAAAACTTAAGAAGATCCTAATATAAGTCATAACTGTTTCACAAACCTTTCTCTGCGAAACGCGGTTGACTTTACTTTTCCATTACTTTTAAGTCCCGTTTATATCATATTGTTAATTCTAAATTCATACCAATCATGTTAATTCTGTTCAATATGACACAAATGTAAATTTTATAAATGAATGTGAAAGGTGATTCCCTGATTCGCCTAGAAACATCTTAGAAAAGTAAAATGTGTTATTAGAGTGGTAGTGTCTATGTGCATGTACTAAAATGTTGTATCATATTTTACACTGGCATGCATACACGAGAAGATAAAAATTATGTAAGATACCCATATACTCTGAAAACGGTATTTTTTGAATTTGAGAGAAAATGCATTGACAGTAGTATCTCTTTTGCTTTTTGCTACGTGTACATATAATCCTGTATTTAGCAAATTCGTAATTTTGTTTTAAGGAATAAGCATATCCTTGGTGATTCATGCAGAATATAAAAGCTGCGACATTGCAGAAAAAAATACTTAGGTTATATAAAAAAAAAAAAAGCAACGATCGTCACCTTCATAACCCGCATGAGTCACCAAAGAGAGCATTTTTTATTTTAATGAAAGCATGAATCAATTCAAAACGTTGTCAATGCAGAATTTCTGTTAATCATTATTAATGATCATTGACGGAGAGTAATTTAGTCTAGTTCGTCCAAAGAAATAGCCCGTGTGTGCATATATACAGATATGCTTATTCCTAAATAAAAAATGTCAGACAGTTGAGTAATCCAAATTTTATTAATTTTCTATATCATACGATATATATACCAAATGGAATCTAATAGTCACATGCAGTGACAATCAAAATTTAGAATGAAGAGATGTAGACTTTTGAACAAAGTTCAATGCATCATAAGATACGACTGGAATTGTGAAAAACGGATAAGTAATCAACTAAGGAAAATGTTTTTTTTCTAATATATAACATAGTCCTAAGTATGCTTTGAGAAACGGGTCTTATAATAACTTTTTTCCATTAGCAAATACATTAGAAAAAAATTGTCAAGGATTTTAAATAGGAGTTCTACAACGCGCGCCTATTTAATTTTGATATGGTAGCGTTATAGGCATACCATAAATGTTAAAAACTTTGGATGAAAATCTTCACGTTGACACGAGGGTTTCTAACTTTGTTCTTTCTGTTGGGGCGTCAGTGGAGCAATGTGGTAGCTGTATGTTCATCTGTCTGTCCGCACTCTTCTTGGCACAGCTAGATGGGATGACATTAGTTACCTCCAAAGTTGTCGTCTTCGGGTAAGTTGATGTAAACACTCCATGAATTAACATATTCCATAAAGGAAAATAACAAGCAATTTGTGCAATGAAGAGAAAAAAAATAACATTCGATTTACATAAAAACACTCCGTCTTCGTTTAGATAAGTTTCGTTCATTTGATTAAGTGTATGTATAATTTATACAACTATCGATGTAACACATAACGTATACAGAAAACACCATTTCAGGTATGTCTTAAGTTATACTTCAATCACTTTTAGATAAATTTTAATAAAAATACACACACCTGTGAAAGATTTACAGTTGAAATAAATAATATCCAAGATATATTCAGTAACACATTATCATTTTTCACTCACACGAATAAGTTGATTCTGGTTGTAATTTTTAGCCATTCTTTGAATGGCTAAAAATCTACTATTGTGTTTTTAATACGACATATCATACCTAAGTCATTTTATTACGTGTTATGACGTAATTTTCTAAATCTAAGGTAATGTAACAAAAGGTGTCTTGCATCCTTCATATTCACAAGAAAGTTACTAAAGATGCGTTATATATTGATAAATCTGTTCAGCCAATGGCATTGAAATCAGAATTAAACTGTTAGGACATTTTAAGACGGGGTCACGTGACTCGTCTATTAGTTTACTGTCAGCAGAGGTCTCAAACCGGAAGGCACGCGTAGAACACATGAATTGAGTATACGCGTAAGAAAAGAGTGCAGAAAGTTTTCATGCATTTCAGTAAATATATATTATAAAGATCATGCATTATTTTTTTTTTAAGTCCTCTATATATAAACCAAATTCTATAAAGAAAATAAAAAAATAGTTTTATTGTTCAAATTATACTTGCTCAGATTCAATAGTTGTAGCGATTTGTGGAATGAGTTACGTAATTGAGTGCACAAGGCCGTTGACGTGCACGAGCTCTTTAATTAATAGAAGAGGTTGAAGGTTGAATCGAAAGTAAAGTTCACAAACGCAATGTGCCATTTTCGAAAAGATGTGAATTTTATTTGAACAATCTATCACCTGAATTCTACCGAACTTCATGCGCGAGCCGAAGTAAGTATCTGAACGGGTTTTACACATCTGTCTTACATATTAAATAGGTTCTTCATTGGCTTCCAGTCTGCTTGCAGTATGACTGCTGTTCATCTCTAAAAGAATTTTGTACATAACAAATAAAAACAAGTCTGAATTTGCCTTCTCGTTCATTGACTCTTTAGTTAACTAAACTGAATTTAAATTTTGAACAATGCATCGTAAGCAAAATCTATATAGATTATACATTTTGGGTGACCAATACATCAAACAATATATACAATCTTATCGATTGAAGAACCAAGTTAAATGTTAATGTTCATGTTGTACGGCTTAGTTGGAATATATATAAGTAATTTTTTTTAACATGTTATGAGACATACTTTTTTTTTACTTTATAACGTACAAAACCAGTCACATTCATGATTTAAACAAAAAAATAATGTCTATCATCAGAAACTAAGCTGATCTTTCTCCAATCGGTAAA
>WFKH01011926.1:78639407-78679063 GCA_016163765.1 Magallana hongkongensis | reverse complement strand
TTAGTTGTAGTTTTTTAAATTTTTCCTTGGGGGTTTATTTTACATAACATACCGTTGTGTCAATTTTCTAAAATTATGAAGGACAGTCCAGGCCGGGATTAGTAAAGATTTTAGACAAAATATCAGGCAATTGCAGACAGCCGAATTTTAACATAGATTGAAAAAACTAATTCAAACTCATATTTGTTTAAGCATATTAGAGGAAAACGTTGACAATTACAAATTCAAACTTTCAAGACACCGTCTTTCAGTACTCTCAGTACTTTAATATATTTTTGTAGCCTGTTTCTTGTCTTTTGATTTATATCAATTCAAACACGTGTGCTTTTAGCATTCTTTATTGATTTGCTAGCTTATTTTGTACAAGAATGTCTTCTTTGAACATTTTTAGCGATCGCATCCGATGTACACGCAATACACTGACTATAATATTGGGAACAGTGATGGTGGAGAGACTCTGTAAGACAAGTCTTAACTCAGATCAGGAACTGGACAGTTATAAGAACACACAGGAGAGACCGCTCTACGACACCGAAATACGTGTATTTTGGTGAACAAGGACAAGTCGCTAGAGCATTGATCCTGGGGACATAGCGTGTATTTCTGTGGTCAAATAGCAATATAATGGATCTCAGACCTGCTACAAGGGCATCTTATCCGCTCTGCTATCTATGAAATATATATAATAATTTATATACTGTGGAATCATTAGATATCGTGGTGGCTCAATTTTCGTGGAATGCGTGGGTAACTTAACAAACACATCATACTCTTGGGTCAGTTAAAAAGTTGAATAATCACCAACTGATATGTTTCAATAACTCAGTCACTCTAGTTATTCACAACAGCCCAGTCAAAGACTAAACAAACCCGGATGTGTCCACCGCCCCACCGCCTCAGCTACCAAGGTGTCTGGTCCACAAGGAGTAGTTGATTTTTTTGGACGTTATTCTTGAAAAAGATGAAATCATACTATGATTCTGATTTAAAATTATAACATCAGGTGATAATTTGCTCCATGATCAAACTCCTTTATTCTGAGGTAATACGTCTAATTTTTAAAAAAAAATCCTTTTACTTGGTTTCAGCTGCACCACTGATCAGTTTCTTAAACGCACATGTAGATCTGCATATAATTCATAACATCAAAGTCATGCCAACCTTAAATACGAGGTTTTAACTTTGCGAGTACAGTTATAATTTTTCGGGGTACATTTCTCACATTGAGCAGGTGCATGACAACTATTGGATGCCTGAGATGTTTTACAGTAAGATACCTTAGGTCTGAGGTGTTTTGCAGGTAGATTACTTACCTAGAGTAGGTGAAGGACATTTATTAGATGTTTGAGGTGTTTTACTGGTACTGGTGGATTTCTTACCTTGAATAGATGTTGTTAAACAGCAGTCAATGGACAATTATCAGAGGTCTAAAGAGTTAAACAGGTGAATTACTTACCTTGAGTAGGTGTTGTCAAACAGCAGTGAGTAGACACCGGTCTGTTTGGCAGTGAGCTTTCAACGGACCGCCTGTTTGTGGGAGTCACACTTTCAGGCCGGCACCAGAGAGTGAGTGGGTCGGGGTCAGGTCGGTCAAATTCCACGATGGTCAGACTGAAGATCACATCCTGTCAGGTGACAAAACATTTATATACATGTATATTTAATCAGTGGAAAAAGTGGTATCACCTGACCTATGTCATGCAAAGCGCGAGAAAAGAAAAGCTGAAAGGATCTAGAGACGCACAAACCTAACAGTGCATTATTCAATTTACAAAGAGAAGTGATCAGATAGCACAAAACTGCTTCTTAAAAGCAAACAAAAATACTTTTTGTCTAAAATAATTCCCCGAGGTAAAAATCAAGGGAACCTTTTCCAAATTGAAAATTCATTATTTTGGGAACACAGAGTTCCAGTTCTTCCTGACTGCACATCTGATTTGGAATTAGCAAATGAATTTCGATCATATTTCAGCAATAAGATCAATGATATACGAACTAAGCTGGTCAGTGAGAGTAGAGACGAAAAAACTGATGTCTCATTTGATAAACCGTTTGATGGTCAATCTTTCGCAAAATTTGATCCTACATCCTGTGAGGAAGTCTTGAAAATTTGATCAAATTCTGCATTTAAAACATGTTGTTTAGACCCGTTACCAACCAATCTACTCAAAGAATGTGAGAGCTCAGTGTTGGTACCTCATATTACTGACATCATCAACAAATCGATATCTGAGTGCTCTGTTCCATCGAGTTTCGAGGAGGCAGTTGTCAAGCCACTTTAAAGCAAAAACAAAAAAATAAGCTTTATTTCAGATTATGGTTATACTAACCATTGCTATCTTCAATCCTACCACATACGCATTTACAAGTCAGATTATATGCATGTTTATAAAATATCCTTATTTCAAACATGTGATGGATACAATAAAAGGGTAGATATGCCTTTAAGATTGAATACACCGAATAACAATTTGTATGAGATTAGTCCACCTTGTACATATAACCCTATCATTCACATTCAATAGTCTTCTAGCTGACTGTTAGCTATACAATGTCTTGTCAACATTACATCCATTGAACCTCTGTGGCTTTATTGACTTTCGTAATTATCTACTTGTCCAATTGTAAACATGTTTAGCTTACAAAATGTTAATATCCAAACAGATCAACTCTGCTTTTTTCACACAGCAGGGTAATCTAACGTTCTTTGGTTTTCTGATTTAGTATAAACACATTCCTGGCCCATGCTGCCCTTTGCCCCTGTATCTACCTGTTCCCAATTCCTGGTCATGGCTTCCCTTAAACTTGCCCTAATCCTTATGCTCATCCCTACAAAGGGTTCTGGGTAGCAAATCATCTGGCGGACAAACATCTTAGCTAAGCTGATTGTTTGGCGAAATGTGCAACATGGCAGGGTTTCTCAGGTCTTTGATATAGTCAACTGTTCCCAGGGCCTGCTCAAAGCTTGGGAATAGGTGGTCAACTGCTACCAGGATCTACCTAACCTAACCATTAACCTGCAAAACGCTATATATCCACTATTTGATCCATTGATTTTTCATTGACTAAATTCATCAATTGACAATTGATGATTGATATTGATTGCTTGATTGACTGACTGATTGATTGATTAAATAATTATGGATTGATTGATTCAATAATTTTTATTGCTAATGTCATTGATTTATATTGATTGATCAAACAATTTGACAGATTGGTTAAGGATCATTTGATTGAACAACCCTATTGCTGATGTGATTGATTTGTATTTATCTATACTACTATATTAAAATAATAGACTCGATTTTTTGGGCTTTAATACCGAGAAATCGGAGAAGTACTGTCTTTTGTTTTATATATTTTAAACATCATTGGTACTTGACGATTACCAATTTGTTTTTATTTTACCTCAATCAAGCTTCGCTAATTAATAATCAACAAAAATTCCTTTTAAAAATCCGGAAATCACCTGGATTTTTGGGATTTTACAATCTTGCGCATGCGCATTACATTCACGCTTAATCACGGGATGCTCTTTTTAGTTCATGTTTCCACAATATCACATTTGCATGGATAAACTCCAACGATAATACAAATACGTGTAAATTTGCATTGGAAATTTGCTATATATTCTGCCCATCAAAGAAAATAAGGGAGATAACTCTAACTCAGTGCATTTAATATGAAAAATCCCAAGAGTTCCAAATGTCAAAATGGTGTGAAAAAAAAGTTGGTGAAAAAGTGTTGAATTTTTCATTAATATGAATTAAATTTTCAGATGAAAGGTATTTACAGCCTCAAAATGGTTTGTTATGAATAATTTGACAGTTATTTTCAATGCAGCTTCATTAATTTTCTCCAAAATCGTTTCGGAGCGATTCTGCAATTTTTTGCTATATTACGGGTATAGCATTATTGTAGGCCTAAAGTTTGGTTATGTAAATGTCAACAATACGGTATGTCGATGTATCTATTTCGTAAATTTCGATATTTCGATATCATATGCAATTTCAACCCGTGCACGCACGGGTCAAAGTCTAGTTGATTGAACAATTGTTTGTTGATGTCATGATTGATTGATTTATTTATCTTTTTATTGTACAGACAGATACCCGTTCACCAATTTGGGGGCAGTTCGGTTGTTACATGTAAAATGCCTATTCAATTTAATAATCAGCTTATTGGTTATGCTCTGCAATTTGTTAAACGAGACAAGCTACTTATAAACAAGTTGTTGGAACAAAAAAATAGCAGGAACCACGATGAAAATCATCTTTACGCAAGTTCTATGGTCAAAACAATGACCTTTTCAGCATGTACAATTTTTCATTAGGACACATGCTGACTGACGTTTTTCATACTTGTTAGACCATTTTTTATATACCGGACTAAGTACAGTTTCTTCCTATTGGCCTCTTGTTTATATACCGGACTGAGTTTCTTCCGTTTTGTATGATTGAGACAATGAGCACAGAGCGGGTGCGACCGGTTGGCAAGGGATTTTTACTCCGCCTCGGCACCTGATCCCAACTCAATCTTTTAGAGGTCTGTGTTGCTCTGCTTTAAATTCGTATTTCGCTTTATGGATTTTTGAGATGGTTGGCAGTTTGTTATTGTCAGTTTTCATTAGCTTTGAAAAAAAACGACAGATGGAGTTCAGCTGTTGTCTTTATAAATAAAACTGCAATAAATTGAATTGTTTTTTTTGATAACTTAAAACAAGTTGAAACAAGTTTATAATAATTTTTTTTCATAAATATTTTATATAAAATGTGCAAATTAACTTTAAAAAGGCATTCACACTGTCTAGCAAGAACATAACCTGATATGCATTGGCATTTTTTAAAATGAAATTAATAATAGCATCTAAAATGGTAAAACGGGTCAATTTTGAAATACAAGGGTACCAGTTCAAATTCTTTATTCCAACGGATAAATATCTCATAGGTTTTACATGTGAACATATGCATATTAAATACAATAGGATTTAGAAAAACAAAGTATTCATAATCAAATTTGATTATTTATATTAAAATTTCGATGCTTGTTTTCATAATGTAAATATTTCCGTAAATTACACAGTTCTTTAATGTTTAATGTAGATTTTAACTGTATAACTTGTTTTTTGGGAGTAGTGCTTTTAAATATTAATGACTGCCGCCGCGAGAAAAGAGCCCTTAAGGTAAAAATTTCACAAACTCACTTTTTTCTCAATTCCGATTAGTCAACTCTTTCTGAATACAAATATACAAAGATATCTAAGATCTTGTGTGTTTTAAGCATTTTATGACAATTTTAGTAGGACATGTTACCACGACTTTGACGTAGCTGGTCGAAAACGACACGACGTCACGAACGTCAATTATTATTTTATTACCATTTATTATTATTAATTATTTTTAATTATTTTATTATATATTATTATTAGTTATCAATTATTATTATCGGTATTTATTCAATCGGTAATTATTCAAAAAACACAATACAGACTCAGAAAAAAAATTGAAACAAAATAAAAAAAAATGCGTTTACAATGCCGCTTCTATGACGTCGTTTTCTAGGCATTGTGACGTCAAAAGATAAGGGCCCTTTTCTCATGACGGCAGTCATTTTTTTTTCTTTAACTACAAACTGATGGACAATTACGTAAAACATGGAATTCATCTTCAATCTCATTTAAGTTGCAAAAGTCACCTTTTTTGACAATCACATTAATTTTTAAATTATAATACCTCCCTGTTTCAATCTTTAAAAGGGTAAAATATTTCTTAGATTATAGATTTCTAAATCTGAAACATTATCTTTATTGATTTAGATAAAAGGAGTTGCTTTACATCCGAAAAAGACGCGAGAGAGAGAGAGAGAGAGAGAGAGAGAGAGAGAGAGACTCGAGTAAGAAATTCTTTATTTTATTGGTAGTAGAGTTAATGTGTGTAGTATTGATCTGATAGGATTTAAATATGTTACATATAGAAATGAAGCCAATAAATTAATGTTCCATGCCTAATGGAGCTTTCATTCGCAAGGTTCAACTTCTCCAAATTTCTAGTCTTCTATCACAGCCTTTAATAAAAGCATCATGAAAGACCACCGTTCAAAATGTTTCCGATTTTTATCCCGTAACGCGCTAATTATCAGCGTGTTAATTGGTGTGGTGGTGGGCTTTGCTTTAGGTTTTGGACTGAGACCTGTAGCGCCGTCAAGTGACGCCCTAACATGGATTGGTAAGTAATGACCTATATACTTTTTCTGTTCCTTGGTATTTCTCAAAATAGTCTTTAAATCGACATTGACGAAGCAGTTTTTATAAAGTGTTTTAAAACGAATATGATTTTATTTTTTGGTCAGGTCTTCCCGGAGAGATTTACATGCGTCTGCTGAAGATGACGATTCTTCCTCTCATTGTGTCCAGTATCATTACAGGTAACCAGGTGCTTGTCTATAACATGGTACAGTGAAAAAATGACAATAACAACCCGTCAACCATCTCAAAAATCGATAAACCGAAATACAAATTCAAAGAGCAACACGGACCTCTAAATAGAAAGAGGAATGATCAGGCGCCTAGGAAGAGTAAACATCCTCTGCTGACCGGTCACACCCGTCGTTGGCCCAATGTCATATCGGAAAAAATGTCATTATCGGGAAAAATGTCGTTATTTTGGGGAAAATATCATGTTCGGGAAAAACGGAGAAAAATCCGTGGACAATTATGTATTCAATTAACAGTCCAGAGAAGAGCAATCACGAACCTCTGGAAAACTTCAGAGGCAGGATCAGGTGCCTAGGAGGAGTGAGCATCCTCTGTTGACCGGTCTCACCCGCCGGGTGCTCTTTGTCGTAATCGAGAAAAACAGTCTCTTCTGACGTACTTTCATTAGGTCACGAATCGTGCCATTCATTTTGCATTAATTTTTCACAAGAATCGTTAAGAGAGTAAACAAGTAAATAAGAAATCAAATACCGCTTAATGTTGAATATACGAGGGGCGTTCAATAAATAATATCATTGTTGTTACAAAAAAAAAAACAGTATATTTTTTATTTTTTAAATGGTTACCTTTAAAATACTTTCTTTTAACAGAAACACATATTTAAAACCGATTTATTCAATCTTTAAATGAATTCATATGATTTTTTTTGGATATGGTATTCGTGTATTAATAAATGGAAAAGCCCCCAACGCATTGCTTGAAGCATATCTTCTTCCTGACAAGTGCTTTTTTAATTTCGGAAAAAGAAAAATGTCACAGGGAGACAAGTTGGGTGAATAGAGAGGATGGGACAAAACATAGACATTTTCCTTTTCCAAAATAATCTCACAATCTGGGATTTATGCACTGGGGGTGATGTCATGAAGAAGTTGAATGTTGCGAATTGGAGTCTTTGGTCTCTCCCTTTTGTAACGTTTCTTAGCTTTCTTCAGTACATAATTTTTGTATTCATGTCCGTCGATTAATTGGCCTTTAGGAATAGCAACTTAAACTTCAGGACCGTCACTATTAAAGAAAATTGTGTATGTTTTTTTTTTTGGTACTTGGCCATCGTTTTGCTATAACAGGGCAATTTGCCTTTTTAGTAAATAGAATCTTGTTATCAATTTTCAACCCGTAATCGTTTTTGTTTTTCTATTAATAGATGAGATATCCATCTTGCACTAACCATTTGAAGGCCAAGGTGTTTCTTTTAAATTGTAAATACTGTCCAATGCCTACTAAATTTGCTACTGTGGAATCATACGATTTCGTGGTGGCTTAATTTTCGTGGAATTCGTGGGTACCTCACATCCATGAATTAACATCCTCCACGAATTAAGAAATTAGAATAATAAAGTCGTATTTCCTTTTATAAGTATGAGAATACACGAAATTACGTTCCCACGAACATGTAAAATTTAAGCAATCCACGAAAATTGACCCCCACGAGTTTTAATGATTCCACAGTATTTGTTAAATTGTTAATCGACCATCATTAATAATGATATCGGTTATTTTTGCAAGTATAGCATCAGTTAAAGCCGAACGAGGTGCTCCAGGACGTTGCTTATCCTTAAGGTCTGTTTGGTAATATTTGAATTTGCTGACCCATCTGTAAACTTGTCGCAATGACATACACTTGTTTCCATACACAACACACAGTTCTTTGAAAATTTCCTTTGAGTCTTTACCTTGTCTGACACATGCTTTTATGTACCCTCTAATTTCAGTCTTAATAAATGATGACTTACCCGTCATATTTCATACAGTGACTCGAGTAGGGGTTGTATATCAGTTTCTCAAAGGAGTATTCGATGATAAAATATAGAATATGAAGCAAATCATGCGTGAAAAGAAATTCAAAAATCAATTGAGCCCTGTATTTTATGGAATCGGATTAGTGACATTATTTATTGAACGCCTATCGTATCATTTTAAAAGTAAATGTTAGCATGTTTACAAGTAGCTTTATCCATTCTTGTTTCCTCATCAATCAAAGACTTTAAAAACAAATACCAAAAACACTCGTCTCAAAACAATGGTATCCGTGCTAGGTTACGTAGTTTGTTGATAGTATCAATGAAACATGAAATAAACTTTTCTCGGTTCAGTAAATAAATATGTTTATTTAAAAATGTATAAGTTGAATATTTCAGGAGCAGCCTCCATGAACGCTAAAACCAACGGACGTCTGGGTGCCATCAGTTTCTGCTACATTCTGGTGACTGTGACTGTAGGAACTGTCATTGCTATCATCCTCTTCATTCTTATTCAGCCGGGTAATTAGTTTTTGTTTTGTCTCGGACTGAATTGAGGCAAAATGATTGGATAAAACGCGTCACGTGATTGTCATTCAAATATCTTTAGACGGCAAACGACAGAACATGGTGGACATATAGTCATCTGCATTGCATGTCTTTCTTATAAATACTAGGTAATTCAAAATGATTTAAAAAAAAAACCTTTACGTCCAAGACAAAACGAAACAGTTAGGTTTGTTACTGAATGTCTACGAAAATTTGTTGGGTTGGTAACGTCCATAGGAAGCTCGGACTCGGCTCGTTCTCAAAACCTTTTACCAACCCGACATATTTTCGTAGCCACTCAGTAGCCAACGTGAAAAGTAATAGTGTTAGTTCATTTACTTTCTATTGCCGCATGCATTGCATTTCTTTCTTAAGTAATAGTTTTTTGGAAACATTTAGTATATACAATTTTTCATGAAAGAAATACAGAAACTGCAATGAATAATTTTTTTACAGATTGAAAAGAAAATACTCCCTCTCTTTCTTTCTTTCTTTCTTGAGTGCCCACATACATGTATAAGAATATCATTTATATAGGGAAGCACGTCAATCTGTCGATGTCTACAGACGACAACACCGTACAGAGAAACATAGAAACCAGTGACATGTTTGCCGACATGATCAGGTAGGAAGAAGATATAACGTCATATTTTACGGAAAATAATGCTTTAAAATTGTAATACTAGTATACACTTACTAATATAAAATGAATCTTTTTATTTTTTAAGAAATTTCTTTCCCGATAATATTGTCACAGCTTGTTTCAAAAAGGTAATATCGTCCTCAGTATAAATACATTTTTAAGTTTAGGTTTATCTGTGAATCATGCAAAAAATATTTGATAGGTCGAATTAAATTAAATATTCCAGTTGTTATTTAAACAAAGAACTGGCAATATCAAAGCATCTCATCAACAAATTCCAGTTTTTATGTCAAATAAAAAAATCACCAGGTTAAAGTTTTGGTTTTAAGTTCCTATTTTTAATGAATTATATGGTAGATTTAAAATTCAATTTTTCCAAACTAGAATAAAAATGCAATGCATATTTTGTTCTCAATTTTAATGATTTTAACATGTATGCAAAATGACAGACCTGACAAATGACATGTGGTGATAACGAACAATAAACATTGTGCCGGATAAGTATGCCAGTGGCAAGGTAGCATTTTTGCACCCTCTTAAGATGCGGTTTCGAAAAAATGCATATATACCATATGATAGAACATTGTCTAAAGAGTATATTACTACTTTTGTTTATTAACAGGTGAGATATATACCTTTAAAAATTAATATCACATAGGTAAATTAAAATTCCAATAGGAGAAACGATTCTCCTACAAGAAATATTGACAATCCTATAGGATTTTCTAAAAAGTTGGGAAATATAGTTTTTTGCGCACAGTATTTTTATTATTTTGTTAAAATTGCAATTTGCCATATTTTCATATGTTGATACCTGAAGCTTGTTGGTAAAATTTTAGGCAAGCTTTTATAAACAAAAAACAAACAGGTTTAAAAAGATTGTTAGTTGGTTAATCGAAAGAAGAAAAAAATTAAAAATCATTACTAAATATCTATTAAAAACATTTCTAAAGTGTTAAAATTCAATATTTTTCTTAGACAATTAGTGCATCTGTCCTTGAAAATTGTATGTTGTAACCAGGGCCACTGTTAACAAAGAAATCTTAAATTCTAATATTGGCTTTACTCCTAACCTTTATACAAAATATGAAATAAATCCGAATAATTGGACTTACATATACCACTCATTGCATGATTCTTTTATAAACTTTTACTTAAATTTGCAAACAGGGTTTATTTGCAAGGTAATAAAAGAGGTCATCATCGTTTAAAGCTCTGTTATTTACACTCTAGAGATGACAAATAAATTGAATGTTTGGACAAATCACATCGTTTAAAATAATTAAGAAATGTTTATCAAACATTTTGAAACTCTTCTAAGCATCAATTATAACATAAATAACAGTGTAGCCAGGACTTTTCCCGACAAATCAATTTCTTTTATGTTTCAGACCCAAACAAAATATTCACACATCTCTCACACGTTGAAAATTAACGGTACAAATAGCACTATCACAGAGGTGCAGAAAGTTCTGTCTTCTGCAAACGGAGCAAACACTTTGGGTAAGCGATAGCTTTGAATTACGAGCACTACCATTACATTAACTGGGGATATTTATCACGTTTTGGTTTTAGTTACGGTGACAGCCAATCAAATTTTGAATTACTGTCTCCGTGACAACTAATTTTAGATGATCTTTGAAGAACAGTCACTGTAAAGACTGTAAAGCAAAATTATGTTTTGATTTACGGTAAATACAATTTAAATTTAAGCATAAACTACGGATACAAATAAGAAATTTAACATCGAGTTATAGTGGCTATTATTTGCTCTGAATTCTTGTCACGGCACCAATCAAACTTATGATTACATTGACCACCATCAAATATTATCTTGATCTTTACATCATAAATGTTTCGTGGGGATTTTTTTAGTTATAAAATTGTATTTCAAAAATATATGAATTTAATTTGCCTTGTTCTTGTTGCCAGGTCTGATTACTGTGTGCCTTATGTTTGGTATTACGGCCAGTAAGCTTGAGGGTAGGGCCGATTCTTTCATCACCTTCTTTGAGACCATCTATATCTTAGTTGCCCATCTCTTGAATTGGATCATATGGTGAGTTATCTTCTCTTTGATATCTGGTTGAAATTTCGTACTAGTTTAACTCTGAAAGTCAGCTTGTTATGCTATAAGCAACGAATTTGCGAGGGGTATAAAGTTTTTCACTGGTCCGTCAGACTGTTAGTCAGTTCGTCAGTCAGTCTGTTAAAACTGTTTTTGGTAAGCGCAGATGTTTGTGTAAATGTGAATATTACGAGGATATACCGATTTCATAATTTTCTGGGAATTTTAGCCCTTTTGAACTTTGAATGTTAGCCATATGTTGAATATAGTAATACACGGCTTGTAAGCGCAACTATTCTAAAACCGCTGCATGGAACTTTGCGAAACGGTGTATGCATTTTGGGCACAATGTGTAGATGTGCAGTCCGGTATCACTAGGAAATTCTGATTCCATTATTTTCTGAAAATATTGCAACTTTTGAACTGATAATTTTTTAGTTGTTACAGACAGAGGAATATATGTGCATATTTGCAGGAAGTTTTTTTTCCGAGATAAACCCTTTATCAAATTATTTTGTGAATTAAATGCATACCTTGCCATTTGCTATGTAGTTCCTTTTTTAAGTTCAACTCTTTTTCAACAGCCAGAAACGTTTTCTTAACTTCTTTATAAACTGTCAGTAATAGCACCTTAAAGTTCATAAATACTCTGATAAGAGAGATAACGTCCTTAAACATGATGTTTGTTTGGATTTTGTGCGACTTTTGAGTTTATTTTTTATTAATACTCTCAGAAGTCAAAAAGTTCACTTTAAAATTTTTGGTTTTTAGCATTTTGAACATTAAATGCAATGCACTTACAATGCACATGATTCACTTAAGGAAATCAGAGCAATTTGTTGAACTGCTAGTTCGTAAAATACAGATTTATTTTAATACAAACATTTACTTCTAAAAGTTGTTTTCAATTTTCTTAGTCGTCAGTGTGACAGGAAACTGAATTTTGATACTTTGATAACCATTGTTTCAAACAATGTCATTACCGAAAATAATGCAAAGAGATTTTCATCATTAGGCCTTTCTTTTCATCATTTAGAAATGTATTCGGAATAAAGGGCCAAGATAGTTTTCATAAAGTTTTTTATAGAAATAGGTCATATAATGAAAAATGTATAAATTTGAAATTTTTGTATTAGGAAAGGTAACTCTTGTATAATGAAAGTAAATCTCTTAGGTTGAATTCGTGAAAAAATTTATTTCGACAAAAGAAACACTGCTTGCCTGTATTTCATTTATTGTTTTTATTCTCTAGAAATCATATATGTGTTGTTTTATTCATTTATTTATTCGCTTATAATAGAAATATAGTATATTCTCTAAAGTGTCCGATCTCTTTTTTCATATCATGATTATGTACATCGATTTTGAGAATATGAGACCCGCGTAGTTAGCAGGAGGCATTCAAAAAATTATGTTTATATCACAAGGTATAGTGCTTTATAAAAATGTACACTAGAATATTATATATAATTTTTTTACAAATTTGGTAGCAGAGGGTTTATGAACCTGGAGCTTCTTTTTCAATTTTTAGTTTCTTTTCCAATTGTCAGAAGTATCAGCATCTTTATCGATTGTCATAAATATCAACATCTTTATCAACTTTTAGAAATATCAACATCTTTATAAACTATCAGAGATATCAACATTTTATCAACTGTCAGAAATATCAACATCTTTATTTACTTTCAGAAATATAAGCTTCTTTATCAACTATAAGAAACATCAACATCTTTATCAACTATCAGAGATATCAAAATTTTATCAACTGTCAAAAATATCAACATCTTTATTCAATTTCAGATATATCAGCATCTTTATCAACTGTAAGAAATATCAACATTTTTATTAATTGTCAGAAATATTAACTTCTGTGTCAATTATCAGTAATATCAGCATCTTTATCAAATATCATAAATATCAGCAATTTTATCAACTTTTAAAAATATCAACATCTTTATAAACTATCATAAATATCAGCATTTTATCAATATCAACATCTTTATTAACTGTCAGAAATATCAACATCTATATCAACTGTCAGAAATATCAACATCCCTATGAACTGTCAGAAATACATCATCCATATCAACTGTCAGAAATATCAACATTTTTATCAATTGTCAGAAATATTAACCTCTGTATCAACTTTCAGAAATATCAGCATCTTTATCAACTCTCAGTTTCTTTTCGACTGTCAATAATGTCAGCGTTTTCATTAAATGTCAGGTTGACCCCTGTAGGGGTGGCAAGTCTCATTACCACTGCCCTACTGAAAGCTTCCGACATCGAAAGTGTGTTCACCAGTATGGGAATGTTTGTTCTAGCACACTCGGTCGGCATCGCGTTCCATCAGCTGGTCCTTATTCCACTCGCCTACTTCTTCACCACTAGAAAGAATCCGCTGTATTTCATGTGGCATTGCTTGAGACCGTGGCTAACTGTATTTGCTTCTTTAAGCTGGTGAGTTTCTTCATTCTAAATAATAGTACTCTTATCGAGTATATATTTGGTGCTCAGAACAACTTAATCCCAAATATATTGAGTGAAACATCAACACTGTTTGTTTTTTTTTCTACAAGGCGACATTACTATCGTGGTTAATCTTATTGAATTTTAATATTGTAGTGCCATAGGCATACCAGAAATGTTAAAAACTTTGGATGAAAAACTCCACGTTGACAAGAGGGTTTCTAACTTTTTTGTTCCTGTTGGGGCCTCACTAGTCCGATGTGGCAGCTGTATGTTCATCTGTCTGTCCGCTCTCTTCTTGGCACAGCTAGATGGAATGACATTAGACACTTCTAAAGTTGTCGTCATCGGGTACGTTCGTATGCATACTTTCATACGACCATATTATCCAGTTCCAAAAAGAAGCAATAGCAAGCAATTTGTGCGATCATGGAAATAACATTCGGCTTAACTTAAACAACCATCTGTCTTCGTTTACATAATTTTGCATTTATATGTTATATAGTCTATATGGATTATATCCATTTCAAACACTCAAAAGGTAATAAAAGAACAACAATCACTTTATCATAATGTAACACAAAGGCATCCTTCGTATTCAAAAATAAATCTTTTATAATATGATGTAAGCTAGAGTACTACACTGTACAGAATCTTGTGATTAATGGGACTGTCTCAGTCAGGCTGAAAGATTCTCTGTAAACATTTTTGACGGGATATAAAAGTAAATGATTGATCTTTTTCAGCCTAATCTCGACAACTGGAGCGTTGGCGGTGCCTCCAGTTCCTAGCGGCAGCATAGTGTCTATTCTGGTGGTTCTCTCCTCCATAGACATTCAGGTTCACAACGTGGGGCTACTAATGGCGCTAGAGTGGTACAAGTAAGTCACACACCCCCATTCCTCCGCAATTTTTTCAAAAAGTATAGTTGCAAACAAAGTTTCTGGGTCATTTATTGAATAATTATTATTGTAATTGGGTGAAAAATACACATACATCCTATGCAAGTCATATTTTACTAATGTCACAATATTACGTGCGTAGTGACGTTAATTTGTACGAATTCTTAAAGTAAAGTAACAACAGCAACGTACACGCATATATTGTGAAGTTAGCAGTTAAATTGCTATATTACATTGTTACCTTTGCTTAGGCAATCAAAAAAACATTGAGTACACTCAGAACCAATTTTTTTTCTCAAAATTTCACATAGCTTGATTCTCCTCGTTTGCTTTGTAGTACTGAGATATTCCTTCCGAACACGTGCCGTGCTTTTAGAATTCGTTGTTGAAATGGCTTTCCTAGCTATCTCATTGTAATAATGTCTTCTTTATTTTTTTCTAGCGATCGCATCCGATCTACAAGCAATACTCTGACAATCATATTAGGAACAGTGATCGTGGAGAGACTCTGTAAGACGAGTCTTAACTCAGACCCGGAACTGGACAGTTGCAAGAACACACAGGGGAATTCTCTCTGCAACCCAGAAATACGTGTCCTGGTGAACAAGTCGCTAGAGGACTGATTTTGGGGCGTGTAATTTAACATAGCCTATGTAGTGATATATTTAATATAATCCTTTAAAAGCAATATTTTACCAGATTCTAGCAACAAAAGAGTGAAGTTGAAAACCAATGGTTTTAAAATGATTTAATCATGTAAAATGAATCTTTTGTAAAATATTCTATAATGTATTGAATAAAGTAGAATGTAATCGTAAATGACTATATCACAGCCTGTTAAACCCTCATTCGAAGTAAACACATATCAAACAGCTGTGGCCTTATTGTAATTTCAAACAAAATACAGACTGGTGTAAAATGATTACTCATTATATTGTCTATATAACGAAATTTGTATATAAATATTGTACAATTAAAACAAATGTAGTACAATGTACTTGTAACTTGTTCACCAACACAGCCTGTTAAATGATTAAAACTTAGCACATATTACATATGCTTGCGTCTTTTAAAATGTAGAATATACACCAAATGGTATGTTTCAGTAACTCAGTCTTACCAGTTCATTTTTTACGTTATTCTAGGAAATTAGAGACCATTATATGTCCATGATTCTAATCTGAAATTAATACAGATACATATGAACAATAATTTGATAAATGATCAAACTCCTGCATTTGATGGCCCTATCTGATTGTCATAGTATGCATCATCAGACCTATTTAAAAAGGACATTTATTTCTTTTCTTCCTTTTAGCATCACCAGTTTCTACATTGATATTTGCTTACCACTACATACTTACCCTGTATTTGCAGGTTCTTAACCTGCTAGTACAGTTAATTTTTCCAGGTATATTTCTCACCTTTAGTTTGTAAAGAATCAGCAGTGACTCGACCAGTATTAGAAATCTAACGTGTTTAAGGTAGATTACCTACCTGGATTATGTGTTGTCAAACAGCACTGAGTAGACGCCGGTCTGTTTGGCGGTCAGCTCCCCATGGACCGCCTGTTTGTTGGAGTCACACTTACAGGACGGCACCAGGGAGTGGGTGAGGATAGGGTCAGGCCGGTCAAACTCCGGTCAAAAACAAAAGCACGGTGTTCTGTTTATCAATCATTAAGGGAATGGCGTGACTTTTACCCGGCTTGATCCAGAATTCACTCAAGTTGTTTAACTCCCCTTTCTCAAGTTCTACTGCCTTAATGACTATACAAGAGGTGACACGAAATACAGCAAATGAATGATATTAGTTGAAATCATAAGCTCGACAAAAAACCATGATAATTGACAAAGATGTATAATGCGTAAATAACAAGCTTACATAGATGATGGTGCATGTTGTATATTAAGCTATTGTCTATGGAAATTAAGACAGGCAAATCAATTTTTCTTATTTAGAAAAACTAATGATGATCGAGTAAAAGAGAGCTAAAAAATTTAGCTGATAACAAAGACAGAGGTATAAACTATCACAATGTTCTCTCTATTAAAATAAATGGTTAAACATATAGTGCATATATGCATCTACTCTATAACAGTGATTCAACAATAACTCTATAACAGTGATTCAACAATAACTCTATAACAGTGATTCAACAATACCTCTATAACAGTGATTCAACAATAACTCTTATATTTCTTATATTCCTGCTAAGTGTAAGAATTAGTTATGTAAAATTAAACAAGTGTTGTACTAGTGTTTCTGTGTGCTTAAGGTAAGAAATGATTGATATCCTAACATTGAATAAGTGATGTGTTAGTGTCTCTATTTGAATAGGATTAGTTTAAAACTTAAGGTTCTCCGATCCTCAGCCTCAAAGTATTTTTTTCATCATAAGAATGATGTTTTTCTTTCAACCTTCATAAATGAAATGATATAAATTGAAATTTTTAAAGGATATCCATGCATTTTACAAAGTTATTGCGAATTTGCCTACGATGTATATAATGGAAAAAAGAAACGAGTTGAGTTTAAAAAACAGTCCCGGTGCATCGATGGCTTGAACCGCCAAGCATTTAGTTGTGTAACTGTTGGTTATACTAGCAGTAGAATTCTTAATTAAAATTGTTCGCATAAAAGTCAGATTTATTGTACGAATTAAAAAATCCGGATAATTTAGAATTATCGAACTTTGCTGAGGATCGGAAATCAATAATTATAGCTGACATGAATTAATTAAAGGATGCGGTCGCCATATATCTTCCGCTGGGGTATTTTTTCCGGTCGAGAAAGTAACGGTCCGTTGTTTTCCGATCGAGGCATTCAGGTTGCACGGACTTCTAAATGCATGAACTACACGTTTGTAAAAAAAATGATAAAGGAAATTACAATCAATAAAACCTAAATATATTTATTCTTTGAAAGACTATTCAGGGTATCCGTATTTTTTTGCACCAATAGGGCTGTATTACTTCGCATGCACATCGAACACGTGTGTCGTTCTAACATAACGTCTGCATCGTTTTAAAGACCCCCGCGGCACTACATCAAACACAGTAGATAAATGATAGTAAATCCAGAAAGTAACACTATAACATCGTTTCCATTGTTTTTTTTTTTTACAAAAACACTCCGTTTGTAAAATCTGTGCGGTTATTGACATTGCTCGATCTGCCACAGTGTGTGGTTTGTGCATGTGCGATGTTGTAACATACACAGGCATGAAAACGATCTACAGTTATTGAGGATTTTTGAAATATGTGTGCGTGGATTTCAGTTCGTCTTGTTTCGTCGTTCATTGGATATTCCTTACCAGAACGGTGGTTGTCGTATAATTATGTTCAAAACGCGTTTCTACAAGTCTTTTTGTCAAATGTAACGTGTTCTGGTGAATTAAATACCTGAATACGGTGAAGCATGTGGTGAATTTAACATTACACATCTGCTGTATTGGAATTCTTATTTGCGTTAGGACTATATATAGTGTATACAAAACATTATACCTGTGTTGTATTAGAGTTTGTTTATAAGGATTAGTGTGTACATTATTATTTTATTACGTCATTGAGTATAGCTATATGCTTACTTTGGGTTGGGATCCTGTTACTGTAAGTCATCAGATGAAGCGCTCTGGGATCTGGCAATCTACTCATTACTGACCAGGTGGAAGATTTAATCCTCAGTTAAACCCTCTGTCACTTCCCTTTAAACATAGCAGAACATATTGACGATCCTGTAAAAAAAACTTTACAATGTAACAAACAAATATTCAACAAAGACAAACCGGATCAGCGATATTCTCTAAAATTGTTTTTAGTTTTAAAAAATGTTACTTAGTGGCATTCTCCATAAAGGAAACCCCGATCCTTTGAATTACCTTTAATAACTGTCTAGTATATGTATGTCAACACTTCTTTATTCTAAATTTTGACATAAGAGGTTACAATTAAAACAAATTACTAGTTATGTGAACAGCAGAAAGAGCATGAGTGGAAAGTAAACTTACTTATATTATATACTGTTCATTACAAAATTGACAATCTGATAACCGTATGCACATAACTTAGATCTCGTCACGAACGATAAATCGGCTTACTGAATTAATATATTCGATTACTAAGTAATCAAAATTTTATTTTTGTATAGTTTTCCTGGCCCTGATGTGGAGCAAAAGATCATAATTATGGTCTCCGATCCATAATAGCCCCAAATTCTCTGATTCTGAATGCATAACAGATATCTTATGTATTCAGAGCATAATATTAGCTTGCCCCCATAGATCTTATAGCAATCTTCATTAATTGATTACTGCTTAGATAAAACATTTTCAAAACTTCTCTTGGTAACTTCTTTTCTACTCTAAAATGCTGCTTCGAATCAATGTAAGAGTATTCAATACATAATAAATATTCAAGGTTAGAAAATTAGGTCCTAAAACGGATCGGATACTTTAAATCAAACTTACTTCGGATCACGTAAGCTATATAACTTTAACTGTAAAATTGACTGTCCGGAAAGACATATATAAAATGATCGAAACTTCATTATTGTAAATATTTGCAGGTTTTTAACATTAATGAGAGAGAGAGAGAGAGAGAGAGAGAGAGAGAGAGAGAGAGAGATAGTACGCATTTCTAGCCCTAAACCTTAATAAGAATTAACAGATCTTAAAGGAAAGAAAAAATATGCCATTGACAAAATTACTGCAGGAATATTGTATGTTTACATTATCCAAACATAACTGTTTAGGAACTGAATAAAAAAACTCGCTCTAATGGTATACAGAAATTGATGGCAGTAAATTAACTGGGAAAGAGAACATTATTCATCACGGTCTCTATCGCAACGAGGGATCTATTATGCACCATGTATCTAAAATCAGCACATCTAATCACATGTGTGAAATCAACAAAATCATCCCGCCGAGGGGGGGGGGACCGAGGGTAGTTGCCGAAGGGGAGTGGAGGCCAATTAAGTGACTTAATAAGTTTGAATTCCCCTATCACTATGATCCGCGATTGCATGCATCATTTCATTTCTAACAATAAATTCTTTCTTGTTACAACAGGTTTAAACAGAATATTTTCAAACAAATAAAACGCTTGATTTTAAAACCATAAAAACATCACAAATCCCAAAACTTCGAATTAAGAACTTAACACAAAAAACAGAATACTTCATGATTCTGTTTTATATGTAAGTGTATTCATACTCATTTATAACAGTTTCTTTTAAAAGGTAGAAACAACAGCTGTTGGTTTTATTTATTGCAATTCTCGAAAAAAATAATCTTCTGAGATATGTTTGTTGATTAAGTAAAATATGTGGTCATCATCGACGTATTGGATACAGAAAGTGAGAAGGGGGTCCGTTAGTTACAGATCTAATTAATTAAAGTTCATTAGAGACAACATGCATCGATCTGTCAGGTGAACTACGTGATGCAGTCACTGTATTACCGTGTCCTTTTATATTCAATCTGTTATCGGCGACTCACAAGAGCAATTAAGCTTCAAATTTTGAAATAAAAAAGTTTTGTTTGTTTTTGCTAAATTGTATTACAAGAGCTGACCACTTTGTTTATGGTTGAAACAACGTAGTCGATTTCCAAACCTCTCCTCACATGGGTAAATTTGAGTATAATCATCAAGGGCCTTTATAAGGCTATATAAGCGTTCACACCCCCCCCCCCCTAAAATAAAACACAAAAAAACACAAAAAAACAGTAGCAAAATCCGATGTTTATGTCAAATTAGCACGATTCTTGACATGGCAGATCTTTCACCTCCGCTATATCTCTCAACAAAAAAGTATCCTGAATCTTTACAAAAAACTTTAAACGTTGCATTGGTCGAAAATGTACCAACTTTGGACAAATCTACATAGGTCATAACTTAAGTTTTGTCTATGTAATCTTTTACTATAATAGCAGGATTGACTGTAATATGTGTTGTTTAAACTCCTGAACGGGTGTTTAGATAAGTTTTTCAGTTTAGAAACAACTCTGAAGTACAATGTTTTAAAATTAAATACAAAGCAGAAAGCAACATCTAAATCATTCTAAATTTTAAAAAGTCTAATCTACATTCCACGCCACCAGTATTTCAAAACTTTAGCTCTATTATTGATATTTGGTATCATACTTTCAAACATCATTATATAACTAATAAATTATAAAGGATGTTATCACACTACAATAACATAGGTAATCACAGATTACAAAGTTAACCGAGACGAGGCATCACCTTAATGAGGAATCATCTTAATGAGATCACCTTTATCTTATTATATGAAAATCATAGTTAAAAATGATCTTGGATAAACATTGATACTGTTTTGACACAATATCGTATAACTATATCATATGCTAAAAGTATATAAACATATGTTTGTTTCATACGGTAATGCAATATCATAATATATAATAGTTGATACCATATAGTATTATATAATACAATATCGTATCACGTAATACATCACAATATTGTAACATACATTATATTGTATAATATTATAGTAAGATATCGTATTATATCATATTGTATCATATTTGATACATAATAGGATATTGTATCATATGATACAAGATAATTAGATACAACATTGTATCACATCAATTGATATAATATCAAGTGATATAGTACTATATTATATCATATTATACTATATTGTATTATATGATACAATATCATATTATACAATATTATATAATACATTTTCATGTGATATAATAATATATTAAATGAACCAATATCATATTATACAATATCGTATCATATGATGCGGATAAGATATATATTATACAATATCATATCATATGATACAATATTATATGTTGAAATATCATATGAAACAATAGCATGTGATAAAATAGTATAAAATACAATATCATATTATACAATATTGTATCAAAATATACAATACTATACATAACAATATCATGACACAATATATATCATAATGTACAAAAAAATTGATACAATATCATATGTCATATAACTTTCTACAATATAATATAATATTGTATCATATAAAACAATAATATTTAACCTGCTTCTAAAACCTTTACCTCCTACAGCATCTGAAACTCATGGCCCTCATTCAGCATCCAAGTCTTTCAAGTCCATAAGTAGTCAAGATGTATCATCCATCATGGATGATCCATGCAAGTTTTGTGAAGATAGGACAATAACTTAGATACAGGACCTACAACAAAAAACCTTAACCAGGTCCGGACGCCGACGCCGACGGTATAGCATAAGCTCCCCCCGACTTCGTCTCGGTGAGCTAAAAATTACTTCTCAGCTATGTTAAGGAAGGTATCAGAATTCTAGCACGTGTGATTTAGGAAAATTTGCATATGCCCCGCCCCTTATTCATGAGATTTTACGAGATATTGTATTTCGGTAATTAACAAACATCTACCAAAATAAATATGATTAATTATTGGGATTGATTGTATCAAGAAAGATGTACTGAAATAAAAATTTCAACTATTATTTATATCTTGCGAAATTATGAAATTCCTAAGTCGTCTGATGACGTGTCGCGGTTGACTACGTCACATCGGCGCTTGCAGCTGTGATCAGAATAAACATGTGGACTTCAGTGATATGTCTGAGAATTTAACTCATTTACAACCAGCCTAGACGGAAATCGGTAGAGGATTCAACTAAACAAGGTAGGATTTATCTGTACTTTCCCTAGATAATGTTTTATATTGTCTAATACTGTAGGATGAAACAGAAACGAAGGGAAATTCCTCGGCTTCGATTTTGTTTACTTGTTTACATTTGTTTTTCATATAATATTGTGTTTATACATCAGTTTGGTGACTCAATCAGGCAATAGAAATGTTCCGCGATTCGCTAATTTTGATCATTAAGAGTATTGAGGCTCATTGTAGCTTTTTACTGGTCTCTTATATCGCAATAACATTAGCTCGCATTTCCTCCGTGTTCAAAGAAAATGTAAACAATGGAAAGTCCAAACACTGTATTAGCACTACAAATATTACTGTGAGAATCTGGATTGAATATAGACAAGATTGTATTGTTGTTTATGTAAATCGAAATGTGTTATTTAATTTAACCTTTTTTATCAGGAAGATTACATGTTTGAATATTAAGCAAAATTACAGTGTTGAACTGATTTTCCACACAATATTTAAAACAATAAACATTTGATTATGCCTGTTAGAATATTAATGAAATTAAAACTGCCATTAGTATGCACAATGGTAAAATAATTTTCCATTTTCATATTATCTTCAGCACAATAGTTTACTAATTATAACACATTATTCAATTTCAGGGTTATTAAAGCAGTAAATGGTCCACTGGAGACACTTTGTTGAGGTGTTGATAAAAAAGTAGGTACTCTATAAATATTTCTTTTACCCACTAACTTCATGTATATTTGGTCTGGGTTTTTTTAAATCATATTACTATATTGTAACTTATCATAATATCTTTCATTAATATTTATTAAAATTAAATTTGAAATTTAATAGATATTCATAATTTCAGGCATTGGTTTTCTTATCAACTGCACTGCCTCCTTACAATGTACATCAAAAAGACAAGAGGAGAAGTACATGTAGTGTGAAAGAATATGGTCATTTGACATAGATTCCACATCATGACTGAATAATACTGAAAATCAGAAAACATTAGTTTTTTTGAACAGTTTGTTACAGATCGAAAAGCAATCTATATAGTACATTGTATTTGTCAAGTTGTAATTATAATAAATTCTAGATAAAGATTGATTTATGTTGCTTTCTTTAATTATTACAAAAAATATTAACTATAATTACAAGTAACCCTGGTCATATATTATAGGTATTTCTTATTTACTTAGCAGCAGAGTAACATAAACCATTATAAAACATAAATGTGTAAATTACAAACTTACACTTAAACCTCCACCCCCCCCCCCCCCCCCCCCCCATCACCCTTATATCAATAGTTATTGGTGATGGCAACAGATGAATTAATTTTTCCAAATTCAACAATTTGGTAATGATGACTGGTGTGAACAAGACAAAATTCTAACATTATTTAAATGAAATTCACAGCGTGTAATTATTTTATGAACGAAAATTAAAATCATGATCTTAGTCAGTGTTGCGTTTGAATTTCACGCAAATGACGCCGAAAGTGAAATGGGTCAGATAAAATGCAGTAGTGCAAGGGCATACACTTAATCAAATATATTGAAATTTAACATGTGTTACCATTATATCCCAGTTATATCAAAAAGTGCTGGGAGCTACATGAAATCGCTACGCATATCATATAAATAAGCATTAATTGTGGGAACTCCCTGCAAATTTCTGTTCATCCACTGTTTATATTGAATTTAATAATTGTTCTTACTTGAATATTTCAAGCTCCCAGCACTTTTCGAAATTTTAGATGTTCATTTTACAAGTTAGAAACAGAAATAATTATATTTGTTAATGTTAAGCCCTTGCACTATGCATTTTTTCGTATTATTCCTGGTTCATCTATTTTTAGCAGTATCACGTGACAGGGTATTCCCAAGAGACTCAAAAATTGCTCATGCGATAGCGAATTATCTAATATGTATATTGATAAAAAATTACTTTGTGTAACAATTTTTTGGAATATAATATCAAGATTATTCAAAGGCTTATATTTTATGTGATAAATACCGCTATTATTTTATGGACGCCCTTAACATAGCTGAGTTACTATTTTGTAGTTAGTTGGTTTTGCAATGAAACTACAGCGTACTCCAAGCGTGCTTGGGTGTATCCACCTCCTCCTGAAATCTCACGTTAAAACATGCGCGCGCATCAAGAAGCCATGTGTTATCTGAAGGACGCCAAAAAATTCATGAGGTGGCCGCCAAATACTATGTAACGGCCGCCAGATAATAACAGATTATTATCTGGCGGTCGCCAAATAAATATATGGCGGCCGCCAGATATTATAAAACGGCCGCTAGATAAATATATGGCGGCCGCCAGATAAATTATGTGGCGGCCGCCAGATAAATTATGTGGCGGTCGCCAGGTAAATATGTGGCGGCCGCCAGATAAAATATTTTTCCTACGTGGCACCAACGGGCTTCTGTAAATCTCAGTATGACCGTCAGCAGTAACCATAATATTTTTTTTTACCATCACAATTGTAAGCTTTGAAGACAAGAGAATAGAGACAAAAACACGATTTTAATGTTACAAAGAATTATGTGTACAGTTCTATGGTATTTGTATACATTCATTTTATATTAAATGTAACATATTATTAACCTTTGATTTGTGCGTTATATAAATATTGATAACTAATTCGGGATGATATATTGAAAACCAAAGCACGCGTGTGTTGCAGCTGTGTTTCCCGCACCCCCCATTGTAAACGCACGGACACTGCGCTACAATATTTTCCTCCTAATAAGTAAATGCGATCAAGTGCATACTAATGATCTGACGCACCGTGGTCAGTGGTTGCATTTTATTTATATTTCTGACCCGGCGTCGACAGGCTCATCACTGGACTTGATAACACATTTCTCCATGAACATTAATAAACATACGCTATCTATATAACCCATGTACTTTAACCAATTTCTATAGAATTCCCGTTATGATACTTGTCCCCAAAACTCCCACCAAAAAACATTAACTGCGAAGAAATAATGTTTATTTACCCAATACATAAACAAACAGCAATATCTTTTTTTTATTTCTAGTTCATCCTTACACCGCGATGGAACAGAGGTGTGAATTTATTTTCCTATTACAGACGTATCAGAAAATGACAAGCATTTCCGTTAAATTATTAGTATTTAATCTTCAACGTTAACTTTTTTTTAAAATAGTGATTAAATTCGCAAAATTAAATATCTTACACTTCATTTTGTGTTGCATAACATTTTAATTTTAGCGTATCTATAGAAGAGATTAGATAATGTAAATCATATTTTAAAAGTGTTGGAGATTTTTAAAAAAATATTTTAACTGTGAAGGGACAATATCACGAGAATTCACTCACTCAGGTGGACTTCTTGAACAAGAAATGATTGGGCGGATTCAGGTATGTGGTTCACAGTTGCCCATCCAATTCCTCCTTTTGGAATAATCAGGGTAATATCTTTGCTTCCTCATTATTTCATTAGCATGGCTACAGATACAATAAACTATAGCAATAACTTTTTGAACAGCTTTAAGCGATTAAAGCTACCTCTTCCTGGACTCTTATTCTCTTTGTTGTCAAATGGTTAACATATGTAATATCTTCATATGATTTTTTAATCGCATTACACACACTCTTATCTCGGGTAGGCTCAGCCCGAATGTCTAAATGAACTAATGCCTTTCAAATATCACATCAAGATTATATTTGATCCGTCTTCACCAAGTTTTATCCTTAGGTAAACATGCGAAATGCTACGCCTTATTTCAGTACTTGTACCCATTGCCCTGACATTATATAAGGACTTATCAGAAATATATCTATTAGCCTAGTCGTTTGGCAATTAGATAAATAAATAATGGTATGCATTTGTGTTATCTACTCACAGAATTTCTTTCATTCGTAGCATTCTAAAAAAGCTATACTGAACCCACTCCGAAACGTTGCAAATTAAATCCTGCTAAATTTAACTGCTCGGTTGAACTTGATGAATAATACATCAACAGATAGTCAAGGGTAGTTAAGACGTAAAAACATTATGCTCCTATAGTGTAATTCTAGGGATTTTGTTTTGTAAGGCCTGCAATATTTGCATTTTATCATAACAATTAGTACAACATTAGTATTGTCAACATTTAAATAAGTACTTAAAATTTTAAACATAAGTCAACATGTTTAAGTTTTTATATATTTGTTTTACTATTTCTTATAATCTAACATAGAGACTACCTTTTGAAAAAAGGGTGTTAGGCAACACTCATTGAAAAAAGGAGTGTTAAAGGTTTGACAAAATAAAGACACTTTAATTTTTAATTTTTATTAACCTTATTTATTACCGTGAAAATTGAGAACAAAATATGAAGTAGCAAATAAAAGAAATAAAATCGATTAAAATTTATCACATTTAATAAATGATCATTTTTAAATTAAAATAATCCATTGCAACATTAAACGTTAAAATCATGTAAAAAAAAAAAAAAAAAACCAACAACAAAAAATAACCCAACAAAAAACATAGTCATAAAATAATGTTAGAATGAAAAAAAATGAGAATACGGCAGTACTATACAACACATTAACCTCATTTTCTGATATATTGACACAACAAGGGTATTGTTTAAAGCAACCTTTTCTATCATAAGAGAAGCACACGAACGAATAATAAATACACGAGTGGTACAGTCTTTACCCTTTCGTGTGTACCTTGTTCAATAGTTTACCATCACATTGTATCATAATTTTTAACATCAATGAAACTACTACCAACATTTCTTGATAAAGCAACATTAAAAAATCAAGTAACAATATAAAATCTTTCTAGGTTCTATCTAGAAAATATCAACATTTAAGTTAAGCTGTAAACAACATTACATCATAATTAACATTACACTTATCAATCTACACAAAGATATTCATTTTAGCAACAAATGCTTTTCGAAACGAATATATTTACATTTTAGAGTCAGAGCATTCATCTGTTACATAATTAATCCCAAAAAAAAAATGCCAAATGACCCCAAAAATCGACATAATTCTTAAATTATACAGCAGCTTACAAAATTTAACATACAATATTAAATCAAGTACTCCTAATTGTTTGGTGTATGGTGAAACTCGAAGGTATCAATTGTCATTTGTTGTTAAAATTAAAAGGATAATGTACTAGGCGAAAGTCTGGACAGCCCATGGTTGTAGACTCAATAACGTAATAATTATATTGTTATTTTTATGGATGTTACAAAAATGGGTCTTTTATACATCCATGAATAAAATGCGTACACGATATACTCATACTCAAATATTGTGGACTGTCTTATATATGGGAAAATCAAACAATATGTAGTTATAAAAGGCTTAAGTCGATAGTTAAGGAGATATTACAAAATCAATTTGAACAAGGTTGAGTAATTAAGAAGACAACTCATCAAAACGTATTAATTATAGAATTTTTAAAAAACTTCTATTTTGAAAAGTATTTGTTGACTTTACATAGAGATATACGAATCAACACGACACAATTACGAACCTGTAACCGTCGATTCCCAATACAAACAGGTAGATGGAATAAAATTGACAAAAATTTTAAAAAATGTAAAATTGGTGATTGTAATAGCGCTCTTTATGAACGACACACGTGTTCAATGTGCATGCAAGGTAAGACAGCACAGCACTTTGCAAGATATTGCGGATACATTGGAAATTCTATCAAATAATAAACCATCTTTTATTTTTTATAGATTGTAGTTTCCTTTATTAATTTTTACAAACATATTACTGCATTGTAAAGTTCAGTCCGTGCAACCTGAATGCCTCGATCGGAAAGCTTTCTCGGCCGGTTAATTTACTCCAGTCACAGTTGTGGAGCGATCAAAACTAATATCGCGACCAAATCCTTTTATGAATTCATGCCAGCTTTAATTAACGTACTTAATAAAACAGGAAAAAACACTCAAAGGAAAAAAATGAAAAAAATACATAACTTTTTTTTTTGTTATGTATGATCAATCAATAAAAAATGCATATTACTTATTAAATGAACTCTGATTGCATAGAAAAAACAAACAATCAAACAAAACAGAAACAAACAAAAATAACAAAACAAAACAAAAAACCAAAAAAACAAATACAAAACAGAAAAAACCCAAAAAGCCAAAAACAAGTGATGTTTAACAAAATACAATCCGCCAAAAAAATAATGATAATTAAACATGCATATATTTATTTTTTTGTAAAAAAAAAAATTACGAATAAAATTATTAAATGAATACATGTATGTCTATAGCAAATTAATAATACTTTTGTGTTTTATATTAATATTACTCGTAATACACAACTTATTTATTCCACCCAAACGTCGTTTAGCATGGATCTGATTAACCATCATAATTTTATGTCACTTATTAAATAATCATTTGTATGTATGCTTATCAACTTTGAAAGTTGCACGGAAAGTTAGCATCCAACATTTGAGCATCACTCCCACTCAACCAGAATTCCAGAGTTATATATTAAAATGTATATGGTTGTTGTTGAAAATATAACTACAAATTATAGAATAGTATCGACCCTGCTCACCACGATGCATATCAAACTAAATCACTTCTGATAAAAATGATATTTTGTGGTATGATTTCTTTTTTCCCCATGAAATAACATATTCCTGACAAATACTAGTTTATGTTAATAAAAGTTCACTTTATACTTGGCATATTCTTTTGTATATCTACACAGAATTGTCAACGGTGTGCTTCTAAATTATAATCTTATCTTACATCAGGTCCCTCTTATAGTACATGTGGTTCTCTTGGACTATAATTTAACGTGTTGTTTGGATCCGTGACTGTTACCATAGTAAAGTTTTAAGCATCAAGACTGCGGTCATCAGACTCGTCTATTTATTCTTCGTCTGTATCTTTGTCTGTATCTGTTGTTTCAACTTCAACCCCTAGATTGACATAGGCCCCTGCTTCTATTAACTTTTCAACTATACAGAGATCTCCGTTTTCGCATGCAGCTGTAAGTGGTGTGTTACCTCCAGCTTCTGCATTGACGTTAGCCTTAGCTTTAATCAATTCCTTCACAATATCTATGCGATTTTTCAAACACGCAGCAGTTAGAGGTGTATTTTCCTCATCCTGTAGATTGACATCAGCACCAGATTCTATTAGCTCTTTAACAATATCTAATTCCCCCCAATAACATGCAGATGTTAGTGGTGTATTAGATACATCCCTGAGGTTTACATCGAACCCAGCCTTTATCAATTCTTTCACAATATCCAAATGTCCCCAAATACATGCAGTTGTAAGAGGAGTATTGTATCTATCTATCATATCGACAGAAGCTCCTCTGTTTATCAACTCCTTAACCACACTCAAATGTCCCCAAAGACATGCAGTTGTAAGGGGGGTACTAAATCTATCCATTAAATCGACCGAAGCTCCTGCATTAATCAATTCCTTTACCAAATTCAAATGTCCTATTTGACATGCAGCTGTCAGTGGTGTTTTATCTACATTGCTATTATTAAGCGCTTCCCCAGCTTTAATCATTTTTCTAACAGCATTGATTCGACCCATTTCGCACGCAACTGTTATTGGCGCAAACACTTCATTTCTGGAATTAATACTGGCCCCAGCGTTTACAAGCCATTCAGCTATTCTCATAAATTTTCTTTCGTACGCTATTTCTAGTGGTGTTTTAACCCCGTCACCTAAATTAACGCAAGCCCCCTTTTTTATTAGGTATTTTACTACATCAAAATGTCCTTCCGTGCATGCAACTGTTAGTGGTCTCTTATGCCAAGCTTTGAGATTTACATCAGCCCCTTCATTAATCAATGCTGCAATAATTCGCAAATTGCCCTCCTGACATGCCAAAGTTAGTGGTGTATGGTCTTTATCTTTCAGATTTACATCAGCCCCTGCTTTTATAACAAACTCCATAATTTTTATTGACGAACTATCTATTGCAGTTGTGAGAGGTGTTTTGTGTGCATCCTTTTGATTTACAGTAGCCCCCGCATGAATCAATTCCTCAACCACATCCAAATGACATTCTGTACAAGCCGCTGTTAGTGGTGTTACACCTCCTGCTGCCAGATTGACATCAGCCCCTGATTCTAACAACAATTTAACCGCATCAATGTTTCCCTTTTTGCATACACTTATCAGTGGTGTTTCATCCCCTGCTTTCATATTAATGTCAGATCCTGCTTTTATCAACGCTTCCATTATACTTATTGACAACTTTATCTCAGAATTCGAAATCTCAATATAACGACGACTGCTTAACTCACACACAGTTGTTAGTGGTGTTTTATTGCTACCTTCCAGATTGACATCAGCCTTTGCCTCTATCAACTCTTTTACTGCATCAATTTGCATTTGTTCACATGCTACTGTAAGTGGATATTTACATCCAACTCCCATATTGACATCAACACCTGCTTTAATCAACTCTTTGATAACAGTAACATGTCCTTTTTGACAAGCAATAATTAGTGGTGTTTCATTTCCATCTATTAGATTTATGTCAACTCCAACTTCTATCAACTCTCTAACTAAACTGAAATGGCCAATTTGGCAGGCAGTTTTAATAAAAAACGACAATATATTTGTAAGGTTTGAATTAGCTCCTGGTTTGATCTTTTCTTTTTTTTCTCCTGAATGTTTAATTAAGCATTTAGATGTACGAGTTGCGTTGTTATCATCCTTACAGGTAATGGAGTCTCCATCTGTTTTTATTAAGTCAGATATAGTAAACTGTTTACGTAAACAAGCAGTTAAAAGTTGTGACTTGTAATGCAATCCTGAATTAATGTCAGTTACAATTTTGTCAAGCCACATTTTTACATTCATATTTGTTTCTTTACACACATCTGTCGGTTGTGTTACATTTTGAGCTCTCAGATTAAAGTCACCTTCTGTTTTTATGAACTCGTCAACTACTTCAGTACACCCTTTCTGACATGCAATTAGTAATGGCGTTTTGTCTCCAGCCTTCTGATTGAAATCAGCTCCCGCTTGTAATAAAACTTTAACTACATCAATTTTGCTTTTAGTATATGGCTTATTTTCATAAGAGTTAAGAACAGCTGTAAGTGGTGTTTGTTCTCCAGCTTCCAGATTGACATCAGCCCCCGCTTTTATCAACATTTCTACTATATCGGTGTATCCTCTCTGACATGCAACCACTAAGGGTGTTTTATCTCCAACTTTCAAATTCACATCAGCTTCCGCTTGTAATAACGCTTTAACTTTATATATCATATATTCTTCATCGCATGAAACAGGGATAGAAAAACATTCAAAGTCAAAAACAACTATAAGTGGAATTTTCCCTCCAGCTTCAAGATTGACATCAGCCCCGTGTATTATCAACTCTTCAATAACACTGATGTTATCTTTCTTACATGCAATAATAAGTGGTGTTTTGTTTCCTTTTTTTAAATTAAGCAACGCCCCTCTTTTTATCCAATCTTGAACACATTTTAAATCACCGACATTGCACGCGACCATAACTGGAGAAATATTCACATTTATTGGGTTGACATCTGCCCCCGCTTTAATAAGCATTTTGATTATCTTCAAGTATCCATTCTGACAGGCAACAGCAAGCGGCGTTCTATGTCCATCGCCTTTATGTATATCAGCCCCTGCTTCAATCAGAAGCCTAACTTTAAGATAGTCTCCGTTTTCGCATGCTATTATCAGTGGTGTTTTATATTTTGTCGATGTTGTTTTCTGTTTTGGATTAATGTCAATATCCACGTTGTTCCGCTTTTCAAAATTTACTGATTTTCTATTACATGAAGCCGTCGTAGGTGATTGAACCCCGTTCTCAAAATTTGCATTAGCGCCAGCTTTGATCAATTCATCAGCAATTCTCAAATTTTCAGCATCATATGAAACCATTAATGGTGTTCTGTTTTGGGCTTTAAGATTTAAATTAGCCCCCGCTTTTATCAACAATCTAACAGTACTCAAATTATTGTTTATACATGCATCTATCAAAGGCGTGCTGAATGCATTCCCTTTATTAACATCAGCACCTGCTTTAATTAATTCTTTAGCAAAATCCCAATGTCCTTTACGCCATGTACAAACACTTAATAAATGTTCCTGTTCATATTTATCATAAATGTTTGGGTTAACATTCGCCCCGGCTCTTATCAATTCCTTTGCAATATCAAGGTATCCACGATTGCAGGCAATGGCCAAAGGATTAACCCAGCTGAAGAGATCTGGTTTTTTATACATGTTTATAGCGGCTTTGTTAACGTATTTCAGTAGTATTTTAACGGTGTTAACATCACCACTTAAACAGCCGAGACAAAGAAAGCGCCATTGTTCAACGATCGTTTGTTCGATGCTTATGTCAATATTTGATTTGCTATCTTGTTCAGTCTCTCCGTCACCTGTTCTCATGTGATAATTATTCACGATATCTATATCTATGTCATCATTATTAAAACAAAGTATTTTTTCCTTTATCCTGTTTTCTATATCTGTGTCGGCATTGTTAAAACAAAGTGTACTCTTTGCCTTAATCCTTTCTTCCGTTGTTTCAACTGTTGTGTCACTATCTTCAGAACTACATGTATCTACTTTAGTGCCAGTGTCATCCTCGTTCGTCCCTTGACCACTCTGTTGTTCTATATTGCAGAATGTTAAAAAAATATCATTGATGTTTCCTTTCTGTATCATCATTTGATCTATAATTTGCTGGAGAATACCGTGTTGTCCCAGAAAAACAAACCACAGAATGGCTCTCACGCAATTGTTATGCTGATCACTTTTGATCATTCCGCCGGTAAGCAAATCAAACACAATAAAACCCTCACTGTAATCAAACAATGTTCCTAACATATTTCGTATGGAAAAGTACATGTAATCTAGTTTATCATCGTGGTGATGAGAAAGAAATGCAGTAAGCAGTTCGTCATACTGTATGTCCTTTATCATATTTTGAAAAGCCTGCATAACAGATGGATGTTTCAGAGATTTAAAAACCCAAACGATTTCCCCATTTTTAAGATCAATAAACAAACGTTCAGCATACATCGGGAGTTTGGATTCGTGCAATGTTATGGACAAATATTCGATGTCCTCTAACATTTTTTCACTTTCACTCTCATTTATTTCACCGTCGTTGGTGCCTACCTTTATATAATTAGCAATGTATTCACTACTCATGTATTTCAAAATCAGTTCCGAAAATTGACGACCAAACTGGTATGCAACGATTTCAAACAAGGAGTCGTGTATAAAACAGAACTGGTCATCAAATGTTTGAGTGTAGGTCCCGTCCATTTCTTTTATTGCATCAGCTATTTCAAAACTGTCTGTATTGCTACTAACTCTGCATCTCCTTAAAACATTCTTCATGTCAATGGGTTTGTTTTCATTTTGTTCTCTCACTAAAGCTGTCTCTGACAGTTTGTTCTGATTAAGCATCAATAAAACTAAGGAAACATAATGGATTTTGTTTCGTGTTTGCATTTCGTCAAGTGCCTCTTTAATATACCTGATGGGTGTTACGAAAAACCTATATCCGTGAACATTAAATTTCTGTTTTGAAAACATTTTGCATAAATGTGGAAACATGGCTGATGTTTCAGACATTCTTTGTGAAGGAATCAAACATTTATTCAAACCGTATTTTGCAAGTAAAGAAAGTTTGTCTTCGTCGGATAACTTGTTATCCTCGCTTTGTAACTGAATAACATTCTCTTTTTTCGTCAAGAAACATTTTGACAATGTTTCATTTTTAAAAACGACCTCTCGACATGTCATTATAATTTTTGTTTTTGACATATCAGCTGAGATAATTATATCTTTATACCTTTCTAACATTTCAAACTGTCCGTTGTTAAAGCCGAACACTCCAACCACGTCATCAATGACAAACACTTTTGGACTGTCTGGATCACAGTAATCTTCTATTTTGCTTACTTCTTTAATTGGTAAGATGTCATACCCTTCCTCATTGTGCAGCTTTAAGGCAATATGATGGGCCGTGGCTGATTTTCCCGACCCTGGTACACCGACAAACGTTACATATGGCTGATTTTTAACTTGGTCATACATCGCCGGAAAGCTGTGTGTTTCAAAGTAAACGTCGTCATTTTTTTTCCATTCCGAGACAACTTTTTTATATATTTCTAAAAAAAAAAAAAGAAAAAAAAAAGGTAAGCTTCTAAATCACATTTAACCTTTTTCTTTTATTTTTAGACTTGATAATGTTTTCAAAATTCTACTAAAAACATTATTTTTTAATTGACAATAATGACAACAAGAATCAAAATATTGGGCCATTTTAATCGAATTGTTTTAATCACACGGTTTTTTTTATATTTCTGTTGTTTTAAAAATGTAAATATAAAAATACGACTTTTTAATACCAATTAACGGTACTATTCCCTTTTCTGTAGTAATATTAAAATTAGGGGGGGGGGGGGGGGTTGTTAATATAATGTATGCAATTGTTTTTTATTTTGTTTTTTTTAAATAACTTTTGTTCACTAGATTATAAGTTTATACATGGAATAATTGTCAAGAACTTATAGACAGAGATTAGACAAGGACCCGGCCATCATTGTCTAATCCTATCTGGATCTGAAGAAAACTTGCAAATCTTTTGATGATCAGTCATATACATGTACTGTTTAATGATTGAAATGACTAAGCGTGTACGTGGTATTATATCTACAAAACATCACAGAACACAGACTGGCCCAGTTAAAAGGTCCATTACAACACTTTCTTGTTTTTCAGTTTTATTTTTACTTTAATTTTCACCGATCTTGATATTTTCAAGCATAGAGCAATAGCAGAAACCAATTAATAGCATGCAAGTGTTAACAAATCAGATACAAAATTTGACAGAAAACTTATTTATCTTCTTAATTTCTACTGCCTCTTGAGGCAATTCTCACAATTTACTGTTGTCGAATTCTTGACTCGTAGTAGTTAATGTGTAAAAAATCACATGTGTTCTATGAGAATGAAAAAGAAACAAGAGGCCCATGGGCCACATCGCTCACCTGAGCAACAATAGGCATGATAAAATCAGTTTAATGGATTCATAATAAAAAAAATCGATGAAAGCATTCGACTGTAAAATGTTGTCATGTGATATGGTAAAAAGCTATATAATTCAATGTATTGTCAGGCATACATGTATCATTTTTGTACTAAGGCCCATCAATTATTTTCATTTTTCCTCAAAAACAACAAACGGCTACAAACCAAGATGATTTTCTGTTGCAATATTTTCTTAAAAATAATGATAATGCAGATATCCTCATAATTATAATGTGTCAGAACTGTTTAAAAGACGTTTATATTTACTCGTTTGAAAACTACCAAAATTGTTGCAGATTTCATATATCTCATCAAATGAGAAGGGCCCACACAAAGTAGTTACAGCACATCATTCTTTTGATTTTTCTGTACACAAGTATTTAATGTTTAGTAAGACAATTTTATTTGATCAACAAACATTTCAGCGTCAGTCGTAGAATTATAGGCAACTTTTAAAAATGTATGCAATTTGTTTAATTTCATTTTTTTTTAAATATATTCATACATTATATAGATAAAATATTTTGTAATTGAGTTAGCCAAGTGACAGAAAATCAGTTTATGCAGTTGTGTATTTTGGAGGAATTAGTCCTATCCTATGACCCAATTACAACAGTTAGGTAGAGGATCTTTTTAGTTTTGAAGATAACTGTAAAAAAAACGGTTTGCATTAATTTGGCAGAGTTATTAACTAATTACAAGTTACCAACTAATTGTAGTATCAACACGAAATGTAATAAATATCGGTTGTAATTTTCAATGCACGGTATGTGTTTGCATCCCCCGTATTTATAACCTCTAAAGATAAGACAGTCGCGTGTGATTAATCACAACAAGGTTAATTGAGGCTGTGAAAACGTCTTTTCAAAAAAAATAAACATCGTTTTATTGTCTTTGGAGTTAATTTACACGAATATGAACTCGGAATACATGGCTACTTCAAATTCTCTTTCCGAGGAAATTCCGGCGAAGTTACCGATCAAAAATCGACTATTTCAACCAAAGTCGCCCCCTTGTTTGGTCCTTGTTGACACTCAATTAGAACTTAATTAACAATAAAAACAGAGGGAAAATGCACTTAATCAGAAAGAGCACAATTTATTTTTAAAATCATAAATACCTACATATCTCCATCAATGAAATTAATGTCTGTTTAAAATGAATAGACTCGATAAAATGCTAGGCATTTTAACAAAACACATTGAATTAATCTCCAATGCAACACCAACGATTGCTTAGAGATCATACCCAATTACCAATTGAATGAAATGTCTTTTAGTACGTTGTTAATGCATCAGATTTTATCATTTTCACAGGTAAACAATCAACTGCCTATTTACCGAAGTCTATGTTCCAAATACAGTAAAACACGCTTATAACGAAGTCCCAGGGGCGTGCAGTTTTATTTCGTTATAAGCGTTATTCGTAATATCCGTCTAGTTTATAACAATTATGTAATAAAATCATCGGGAAAGAAAAACGCTTCGCTGTAAGCGTCAATTCATTATAAGCGTGTTTGCTATAACCGTGTTTTACTGTACCAGAATACTGAATACAGGCGATCGTTCCCCAAGTTAACATGAGGCCCAGGGGTCACATCGCTCACCCGAGGAACAATAGCCTTAACTCTGATCAAATTAGCATTACAGTATCAATTCAAAATATCTTGACAACTAAGTACAGAATATATTGCTCAAAAAATTTAAAATATCTGCCGATTTTTATCCACATATTTTTATGGTAAATACCAAGCCCCTTTTGTTGTTGTACCTGTAATATTTTTCTCTATTCCTATATAACCTCCCCTCCCCCCCTTTGTGGCCCCACTTTTCTCTAGGGAATCATGGTTTCGTCAAACTTAAATCTGCACAACCCGTGCTTTCACACAAGTTACTGCTTTTTGGACTGAAAACTTTCCGAGAATATTTTTAAAGATTTTCTCCATATATTCCTATGTAAAAATTCATCTCCCCATTGTGGCCCCGCCCTACCCCTGGGGACCATGATTTAAACAAACTTAAATCTACACTATCTGAGGATGCCTCCACACAAGTTTGAGCTTTTCTGGCCAAAGAGTTTTTAAGAAGAAGATTTTTAAAGATTTTCTCTATATTTTCCTATGAAAAAATTCATCCCCCATTGTGGCCCCACCTTACCCCTGGGGACCATGATTTAAAAAAACTTGAATCTACACTATCTGAGGATGCTTCCACTCCAATCTGAGCTTTTCTGGCCTAATCGTTTTTGAGAAGAGGATTTTTAAAGATTTTCTCTGTATTTTCTATGTAAAAATTCATCCCCCATTGTAGCCCCACCCTACCCCCGGGGACCATGATTTAAACAAAATTGAATCTACACTATCTGAGGATGCTGCCGCTCAAATTGGAGCATTTCTGGCATAATAGTTTTTGAGAAGAAGATTTTTAAAGATTTTCTCTATATATTCCTTTGTAAAAATTCATCCCCCCTTTGTGGCCCCACCATACCCCTGGGGACCATGATTTAAACAAACCTGAATCTACACTATCTGAGAATGCTTCCGCTCCAATTTGAATGTTTCTGGTCAAATAGTTTTTGAGAAGAAGATTTTTAAAGATTTTCTCGATATATTCCTATGTAAAAATTCATCCCCAATTGTGGCCCCACCCTACCCCCGGGGACCATAATTTAAACAAACTTGAATCTACACTATCTGAGGATGCTTCCAACCAAATTGGAGCATTTCTGGCATAATAGTTTTTGAGAAGAAGATTTTTAAAGATTTTCTCTGTATATTCCTATGTAAAAATTCATCCCCCCATTGTGGCCCCATCCTACCCCAGGGGACCATGATTTGAACAAACTTGAATCTCCACTACCAAAGGATACTTCCATACAAGTTTCAGCTTTTCTGGCCTAATAGTTTTTGAGAAGAAGATTTTTGAAAAATACCAACAAATTTTCAATAATTCTAAATTATCTCCCCTTTAAAGAGGGTGTGGCCCTTCATTTGAACAAACTTGAATCACCTTCACCCATTGATGCTTTGTGCCAAGTTTGGTTGAAATCTGCCCAGCGGTTCTGAAGAAGAAGATGAAAATGTGAAAAGTTTACAACGCCAACAACAACGCCAACGCCAATGCCAACGACGACAGACAACGGACAAATTTTGATCAGAAAACCAAAGCTCACTTGAGCTTTCAGCTCTGGTGAGCTAAAAAGCAAAATGAAACGAAAATCAAAACAAGCTAAATCCACCGTCACAAGTGAAAATGACAACGCGGTGAAATGTTTAACCTCAACTGATTTACTTCACAATAATCGGCACCAATATATCTTCCATGTTTTATAGATTATATTCGCACGTGAACTGTTGCACAACAAACATATTGATCTTTGTAGGATTGACAACATGCATCCAATATGGTTGCTTCAAACAAAGAACCTCGTTTTCGAGATACGGTATGGTCGTACGATAGACTGCCAATAACTGTCATACGATCAGTCTTTATCTAAGAAATTGCCAGTCTACGAGATATGGAATAACGAACCCGCTTAATAAGTAATTTCGTAATTAGCTCAAATTTGGACATAATTAGCCCTTAATTTTTGCAATTTATATTTTCCTTTCCATAAGGATGATTTACTTAAATATGCTAAATTACGTTAAGATTATCTCAGTAGTTCTTGAGAAGAAGATTTTTTAAAATGCATCCCCCTTTTTTTACAGTTTTGAGGTTTTCTCCACTTTGAATATAATCTGGCCTTTTATTTTTGCAATTTATATTCACCTTCTTATAAGGATGCTTTGTGCCAAATTTGGATGAATTTGGCCAATTGGTTTTAGAGAAGAAGTTCAAAATGTAAAAAGTTTAGAGACGGACAGACGGACGGACGGACAGACGCACTGACGGACGACGGACAACGGGTGATCAGAAAAGCTCACTTGATCTTTCAGCTCAGGTGAGCTAAAAACTACAATTTACGGGGCACAAAAAATGTGCTAGTTTTGGACTGATTAACCTTATTTACACACAAATAAATTGGAAAATAATAGTA
>WFKH01011926.1:78601358-78617481 GCA_016163765.1 Magallana hongkongensis | reverse complement strand
TTTTTTTGTTTCTTTAACATCGAATAGATGACATATGTAAGGCTTTATACTTATATTTCAATTCTATGTGAAAATAAATTAAATGCGTAAAAAAATAGTTTTTTAAGTGCTTCCGGTTACGACCGGAAGTTATGACGAAAAAAACAAAATAGTTTATAGACATCCTAAACTATAGGTCTATTATCCTACAAAGTCTGAATGCTCAAGTCCTTATCATTTTTGAGATCTCAATGTCACAAGCTTTTTGTCGAGGGACAGGAAACGGATAAGAGAAAATGAATTTTTAAAAAATGAAATAAGCAAATGATGATATTATTATTTTCTATCATTCCTGAAAATTTCAAAAAAAACTTGTCAAGCCGTCTCTGAGAAATCTTGTGAACAAAAAAAAAGGGTGGTGAATGTCAAAACTGCTACCCAATTTTCGAGCCATGGCGAGATCTAAAAAATGGCGCCACTGGCGAAAAACAAAAACATTCGGAACAACTTTAAACTATGGTCTACCTATCCTGAAAATTTCATATCCATATCTCTGATAGTTTTTGAGTTTTTGTGTGCACAAAGTGGGTCGAAAAACTTACAAAATCAGCGATAAATCGGTACCGAAAGGGACGACGGCAAAAATATTAAAAACAAAATAAATTCAGATCACTTGCAATCATCTATGAAAAAATGGTTGAAATCGGTTGGATAGTTTTCGAGAAATCGCGTGCACAAAATTTATGGAAAAAAAAATAATGATAATAAGAAACAGTACAAAAACTATAAGGTCTTCCGTTGGAAACGGAAGACCTTAATTAGGCAGAAAATAAGACTTCTGATCATATCTCAATAGATCATTTGTCAATTATGCAAAGTTTAATGTGATTTTTTTTAACAAAAACATTTTTAGAAGCTTATAAAACTTTTAGACCCCAAATTATATTTCAATTTTAATAGATCATTCGACAATTAAGAAATTGTAAATGTAAGTTTTTTTTTTTTTTAATTTTAAGCAAAAATCAATGCAAGGTTTTTTTTTTTATTTTAGAGAAAAAACCATCATTTTATTTAAAGACTAAGGAGGGATACGTACATGTGTGGATCCAGAAAATTTTTCCAGGGGAAGGGGGAGGGGCAATAGTTATTTGAGTTTGCTGGGGGGTGCGGGGTAGGGGGGGGGGGTGGTCCGAGGCATTTTATTTTTGGACATTTTATCAATTAAATGTAATTTAAAGAAATTTGACTTTTGAAGGGGGGATCTGGACCCCTGACCCCCTCTAGATCTGCGCATGGGATAAATGTTAATTTCATGCTACTATTTGTCTACCAGGATTAATTTTTTGTTTTTTCAAAATTTTATTTCACATCTATAGGACCGTCCCTATCATATATCAAGATATGATGTGTCTATTCATTAAATCATAAGAGGAGTTCTGGGATCTAGGTTTTGTTTAGGAGTGATAAACGTCAATTTTCTGCTACTATTTGACTTTCTGGATGAAATTTAATTTTTTAAAACCTTATTGCACATCTATAGGACAGCCCCAATCATATCCCAAGATATGATGTGTCTATTCATTACACAGGACGAAAAACAATCTTTAAGCAAGTCCTTAAAGGTGGCTTAAAGGTGGCGTAAAGGTGGCTTAAAGGATATAGGATCTTTAAGCCACCTTTTAGTCACCTTTAAGCTAGAGCTTATAGGTCCTTAATGTCCAAACTTCTTTAATCCACTTTTAAGCCATTTTTAAGCCACCTTTAAGCATCTTTAGGTGGCATTTACGCTCCCTATAAGTTGTCTTTACACCATCTTTAAGTTCCCTTTAAGTCAACTTTGATCAAGCTGAACAGTTTCATATAAAATACATAAATGAAATGCAAAAACTCATTTGTAGGGGTGGGAGGGGGTAATCCGAGTGATGATAAAGTTTCCAAGGGGGTGTTGTGTTCCAGGCGGTTTTAATTGTCAACTCGCACCATGCATAAACAGGTATCTACATCCACGTTTTGCTTGTATAAACACCACACGCATGTAGTCGCTCTATTGATCGCTATTAGAATTATCAACACCGCTCCAATGAACACTGATCGGCGTAATAAGATTTAATTTTTTTGTTTCAAAATTATTGTAGCGGCGAGCGCAGTTCCTGTCTCTAAATCCGCGCATGAAATTACATAAAGTATGTTTGTTTCCTATTATAAACTTATCTAATTGGTGAAAGCTATCTCTCTCTCACTCTCTCTCTCTCTCATTAGTAATAATATTTAATATTTGACTAAATAATACTTAGTTGAAAGCCATCATTTGTTTGACTGTTAGCACATGATGTTAAATTCATAATTTTCATTGAACCGGATTCAAAGTTCAATAATACAAATCTACATCAATTCGTTTTTATTTAGAATTTGTTTTCGTAAAAGAATACGCGTTCACACTAAGTATGACAACGGGTTTCTTTCTTTTCTTTTTTTAAAGTTTATCCGGTTATTAAACAATATAAAAAAATATATGAAAAAACATGATTTAGTTTAATTATCAATTTAAGATATGTATTTGTTTAATCAATTTTAATTATTTCTAGGTCTAATTCTAGATCTGCTAGATACATGTTAAAGATGAAAACTGTCAACTGCCTTTGTTATATCGGGCGGGATATTGCTGCTTTGTTGGTCTAGACATGGTTTTATTCGTGTGTGTATATCTTTTTAAAGTCTATTGTTTGTTCAACTAGAAAACCCCTGGAACTAACACAGAATATACAAGATACACACAACAGGTGTGTCTTGTGCCCAGGTTCCTAGAGGCGTAGAAATCTTAGTATGTATGTGTACACGATAAGTCCATTGAATGAAAATTTTATTTACATATGTTATTCATTCTCAAAATATTATTTCAACAGCCTGGGTTTTAAAAAATATTACGTCTACAAATCAAAGATAAATGCTTGTAAGAGTAAAATCTTGAGGCTAACTAATTACAGTACCGGTAATAATGAATTAGAGTTGATTATTTAAATATATACTTTTAAGGGGGTAATATTATATGTCACATACCAGGTCCGGTACATCGTATGTACTTACTATGTATATGTAAATACGTCACTGGTAATTGGCATATTGTTTGTTTTAGATTGATAGTTTAAAAAAAAAATGTATACAATTAAATAGTCAAACATATTTTATTTAATTTGTACTTCTAGATCTGTTGTAAATGTATAATAATCAATATTTTTTAAATTATTTCATACTGAAACGGCGCCGTGATCACGAAACCGGTAAATTGCGTAAAACTATTATCCTAATAATTTCAATGCATTTTAACAAATAGTTTCATCTTCTTCCTTGCGATATAATTGATCGTTACAAACTGAATGGAAGTCAAAAATTGTTCAAGTAAAAAATACACACATTACAATGATATAAACACCCCTCTCATATATAAGATGCCGTACCGTAGTGGAAATGAGCTGATGCTAGCAAACCGAGAGCCCCGGGATCGATACCCATCTTGGGCGTTTTGATTTTTTTTTTTTGATTTTTTTTTTGGGAGCAAAAACCGTTGTTAAATACTTCTTTCTGTCTTCGAATCATTGAAATTTGCGACAGAATATACATTATTTACTTAACTGCCATACATGTTCATATAGAATCAATCTTTTTGTTAAAATCGCTCCGCATGCTTTCATTTCTTTGTGGATATCTAATTAAAATATATTGTTTGTTAAACCTCAGAAAAACCCTGGAACTAACACAGAATATACAGGATATATACAACAGGTGTGTTTTTCGTCCAGACGCACGGATATGCTTTTTAAAAATAAATTCTTCGCATACAGGTTAAATATATTTGTCTATTGATCACAATTGATTAAATTGTCATAAAGTTAAAACAATTTGTTGGTAAATTAAGCACAATAATAAATAAAGACTGTTATGATTTCTGTTTAAAACGGCTTAAAGGTGGCTTAAGGAAGTTTGGACATTAAGGACCTATAAGTTGTCCTTAAAGGTGGCTTGACGGTCGCTTAAAGATAGTCTTTAAGCTGTCTTTAAGCACCTTTAAGTCATCTTTACGCTTTGTTTAAGCCCCCTTTAAGCCACCTTTAAGCAGCACATATAGCTTAAAGGTGGCTTAAAGGTGACTTAAAGATCGTCTTTAAGCTACCTTTAAGCACCTTTAAGCTATCTTTAAGGAGAACTTAAAGATGGCGATTCATCCGGTGTTAAATCATAAGAGAGGTTCTGGGATCTAGTTTTGTTTAAGAGTGATAAACGTCAATTTTCTGCTACTATTTGACTTTCTGGATGAAATTAAAACTTTAAAACCTTATTGCACATTTATAGGACTGCCCCAATCATGTTCCAAGAGATGACATAGCTACTCCAAAAGTTGTAAGAGGATCCCTGTGTTAAAAATAAAAAAAAAATTGAAACCTGATCACACTTCAAAATGAAACTCCCAACCATATTCTAGAAGATCATTTGGCTACTGCAAAAAATGTTGAAGTTTTTGAAACCAGATTTTTGTAAAAAAAAAAAAAAAAACAAAAAAAAAACCACGTCATTTTTCAGCCACCAAATGACACCCAGGGCAAAATTGAAATTTCCGAAACCTTATTGCGCATCTATAGGATACCCCAAAACATATTCCAAAAAATGATTTGTCTATTGCTGAAAATGTAGGAGGAGTTCAAGGAAGAAGGTTTTTTGTGAAAAAAACGTCATTTTTTACCAATTATTTGACCCCCAGGACTACCAGAGAATTTTTGAAACCATTTTACAAAACAACATGATACCCCAAATCAAACTCCAAGAGTTCAGTTTGCTGGTTTATAAGATGTAAGAGCAGTTTGAGAAAGTAAAACGTGACAGACGGACGTACAGACGGACGGACAGACAGACGGACGGACGGACGGAACAGGGTAACAACAATATACCCGAACTTTCTTTAGAAAGTGCGGGTATAACAACAAATTGAAAGTGAATACAATTTGTCGTAGAAAACACCAATATTCCAACAGCTCTGGCTGTGTTCTCAGCTAACATGTTGGCAATGTTAAGTCTTTTTCACCAAAGGCAAAAATCAATCACAACAAAATTGTCATTCATAGTAAGAATTACCAAAAAGTACCAATTTGATGTTTTGACGTTTTTAACAGGCATTTATTTCAATCGTTGTTGTCTTTTTTATCTGTGCTATTGATTAAAAGACATATCAGTTATGGAATATTGTATATGTCACACTATTTCATTTGGTAATTTTAAAATTATCAACTTTATCAGGGTGAACTTTTGTTTTGTTCAGTGTATATTTTACTCTTCAAATAACTCATTGTAGTTAATTCGAGACGAAGGTGTTTAATTTTATGCGTTTAGATATAAAATGTGTCATATTTATTTTAATTTTTTCTATACGAAGTTATTTGATTTTACGCGTTTAGATATAAAATGTATCATGTTTCACCAGGAGCTTGATACTATCAGGAAAATATTTGATGAAAGTGAAAACCAGATAGGACCTCAAAATCCCAAATCAAATATGATAGAAAATGTCTTACCTGGTAAGAACCACTGGGTGTAAACATTGTTGTACCCGCTGTGTATCTTGTTTATAATATGAACCGCTAATCCTCCTCTTACCAACTAATGTCGATTGACTTCAGCGGACATAATGAGGATTATTCTATTATTCCACGTATTAGAACGAGGAATTTATTATAACTCTTTCCCTATTTCGGTAAACGTTATTGCATGTTTACGCGATGAGAAAGGCGATATCTTTTTGTTGTTTTCTTGACTATTAAACTACTAATTTACCTTACATTTTGAAATACCTATACTATTTATCATTGTATTTCAAGAAATTGTCTTACTAAGTTATATTTTTGTTTAAAAAATGAGTGCCATAATAATTGCCATAAAAATGTACAATTGCATATTTATATAATCATTAATGATAATATTTGAAATTCTTTTGTTTCTTTTCCTATTGTAGACCTTTACAAAGAAAAACTGCATCATAGCCGGTCTGTTCCCGGTCCTACGGGTGAGAGTTGATTTGATCCGCCTCCTTGTTGACCAGGACTGCAGTTATGTGGTATTAACACAGCCCCTGGCTTTAATACCCCACGTAAGATTATATTTTGTTCAGTTATTAGTAACAAAACGAGGAATTCTTCGATAATATTGCATATGATTTTGATGGGTAGCAAACGCACGACAGCTTTAAACGCAGTTATCATATAAATCTAATTAACAACTCAATCTTGAAAAAAGTAAGATATATATTTTATGATAAGTGGGTTGAAAAGTTGATTCATTCCTTTTACATTGTCCTTTTAAGTGCCATGGTTGATCTTTCTGAAATTGTTTGGATGTTATATTTTAAAAGAGTCTTTTAATTTCTATTACTTTGTAAAGTTTAGTTTTAAAAATTTTATATTTGAAGATTTTTGTTGTTTAATTTTTACTTACTTACTTTTGTTTGCTTTGTTGAATTTATATTGTGCCATATTTCCGTAATATCTGCATTTGTTTAATCTCTTTAATTAAGCTGGTAGTGGTTTACTGACTCGTTGTTAAGTCATCGTGTGGATGTCGGCACAGTGACCAAACTGTCCAAAGATGTCAATAAATATAATTTTCGAATAAAGCCACCGTCGGTATGTGTTGTATTCATTTTTTTTTTTAAATCTTAGTGCATTTTTTTTTTTAAATTGTTAATTAGGTCATATATGCATTACTTTGCCATTCTTGTTGTAAACAATTGAAAAGGAGATATAAACCAAACTAACGTTATCAATTCAGCTCAATTTAAAAGTGACTTTAAAATGACAAAAGAATGGCATTTTTGGCTCAAAATATAAAATTACAATACTTTTAGTGTAAGTTACATTTCATATTATCTGTTGTTGTTGTTGTTTTGTTTTTTTAATCAATGAACGATACAAATTGTTAAGTACGAAATAACAACTTAGAGTCCAACTGAAAAACTACCACAAAGGCAGTTGGACACCATTTAGTATTTACAGTGATGCGGATAAGTCGATTCTAAACATAAACTATTCTAGCCTGGTACACGATGCACTTAGATATGTTGTTAATGAAACTTATCTCTTATATTGAACTATTATTTTCATTTTATTCGAACACATTTCTAACTTTATTTTCTAGCAATACATTTGTGTTTTAAATATTTATTTTGATTTAGAGCTCTCTATAACCTCCAATAGATAGTAAAATGACTTACTTTGAATATGAATACACGTTAAATGACCAACGAATCTTTATTCTTATTTTTATTATTATTATTTGTTAAATTTCGTATAGTTTTAGACTGATTCATAAATTTTTATAAATCACACATGATTGAGCTCTTCCAATTGAAATGTATATAAAGATGACTGAATGGCATGGCTCTGCCATTAAGACACCTTTCAGTTATTTTTCAGCCATCTTTCATTTGACTTGAATGGCAAGGCTCTATCCTCTGCCAGCAAGTACTTGTTTATAACATAAGCGTTTTGCTCTGTTTTTGCTTGTTTGTTTTTCCATGCATTTTTTTCATTTTCTTGACAAAATAAAAAATATATCTAAATTATATTCCAATGTCTGTTGATAACATGCATTCCATGTAAATTAAATACCCATAAATACTATGACTGTGTATTCTTACAATAAGATAATGGGAACTCCCGGCAGTCTATAGGCCACAGAAGGAAACGAGTCACAACACATATTTTCTTTATACTTTTTATTATTTCTGTCATTCTTATGTGTTTATCTTATGACTATTTGTATTATATGAAATATACAAGCGCAATTAGGTAAATTTACCTCTGTCGTTGATCAGTGTATTTCATTTACATAAAAGGAGAACATTAACCTGACTGAGCTCTTTTGTAAATTTTAGATTTGCAAAGATTCAGTTAGTCGTCTTTATTACATGTATGAACGGATGTGAATTAATACTATCACATGGCAAACATTTTTGATAGCATGCATGACGTGACTGAAGACAACATCAACGTTTATTTATCCAAATGCATTACGTATTACATGTATTATCAACACATGTTTGTTTCTTATATTTCCTTATCTGGGAAGGTTATGTAAACAAGTATTGTCCAATCTAATGTCAATCATTACAATTGAATCGACCTAAGCTACTAATCAAAACATTTTTTTTCAAACTCATTTGAAATTTATCAAAAACGTGGAAGATATTCTATAATTCATTGTAATAAAAAGAGATCGCTGAGATTGGCCAATAGATACCATCACTTTATATAACATGTAATATCCTCTATCTACTCCAAACCTGAGTAAAGAAAGAAATACGCAGCAATGTTAAGGTGTCCCGAAGCTAAAAAACGGCTGAAAAAAGATATTTTTTTAATCAACAAAAATTTACTTTGACCGGGAGTATTTTTTAAAATCTAAATTACGTATATTTACAACAATGTTAATCATTATTTTGTATGCATTTCTTTGACGTCATATGTTCTTCGTTGTCACGTGACGTGCTGTCCTAACATTGCAAATTTTCTAAATAAATCGCATCGGCGCAGGTGATTAATGACATTAAATCATGAATATTTTGAAGAAAAATCTTTTATAATGTCATGTACTTTGAAGTATTTGCTTGGGATTGAAATGGATATTTCGTTTATTTAAGATATTGTAAAAACACTTCGCCAAATCATCAAAATAAAGCAAATTTTTACAAATTGAAAGCGATTTTCTTTAAATTGAGGTAAATCCGATGGTTTCCCAAGCATGATTCACATTGGTACTTATATTCTCTATCAATTTAACGTAAAATATTTTTAAACTGTATTGATCTTTCACCTGCGCCAAACTGTTTTTTACATGCATTAAAATTTCTTCATTCAGTTGTTTACACGTAGCAGGGAGAGTCTTCAAACCACTAATTAATAAATAGTCTTTTACTTCAAGCGAAGCTTTAAATCTGTCTATTATTAGATAATTATTATCCATATCATCAATTCTATAGTCTAGCATTAAGGGCAGCATTTATGAAAAGGAAACAAGAAGTTTTATGACTGTTTTATTATAATTCACTTTTAACGTTACGACACATTCCCTGAGAACTATCGAATGGATTGCAGATCGTGACGTCAAAGTTTATTATGACGTCATATTGTTTGAAGTACTGACAAGTGACTCTCTACACATCGCTCTGGGAAGCCTTAACATACCCGCGTAAAACAAACAGTGCATTCTTTAATGATTCACGCAGTGATGGTGGTAGCTAGCATAACATGAAAAACAAACATCGCCGCTTATGTGGCGTAATTTTCATTGTGACCGCAAATACTTGGTCAGTCTGGACAAGTCCGTGTTATGTTATATGTTATGTAGCCTACGTTTCGATCGATCAAGATGCAATTGCAATTAAATATATTGAATACTGAATTATCCACGTTTTTTCTCCGTTTTTACTGATCATGATATTTTCCCAAATTACGACATTGTTCCCGATAATGAGATTTTTACCAACATGACATTTGGCGCACGGCGGGTGTGACCGGTCAGCAGAGAATGCTTACTCCTCCTAGGCACCTGGTCCTACCTCTATCTTTTTGGAGGTCCGTGTTGCTCTGCTTTGAATTTGTATTTCGTTTTATGGATTTTTGAGGTGGTTTACGGTTTTTTATTGTCTTCTTTTCATGCAATCCAAGCAATATTCATAACAAAAAAAAATGTACAAACACTACAATGAATAATATAAATGTATGTTAACAGCGGGAATTTACCGAAGTGATGGTGTACATAGGGTGTATGTCATATATGCAGATACAGCTAAACACGCTTTGAAAAAACCTACACGATTGTGCACTATGGTCCTGATATTCTGGTTTATCGTTCAAATCTAATGCTTTTCCAAATTGTGGCAATTATTGTTATCATTTACACGTACATTTCAGATGTTGATTTGCTAATTCACATCCGCCAAAGTATTGTTGTGCTTCATTATGAAAAACCATCAACATTGTTCAGAGTGGACCTTTTTCTTCTTAGTTTTATTCCACACGAAAAATTAACAAAGTATAACACACTGTATTTAATGAAGGAGTCTTCTCGTTATCAAACATACTTCTTATAATAAGAAATTCATGAAATTATTACACAGTCAAACTGATCATATAACCAATTGATTCTATCATTTTAATTTTGACCTTTTTGTTTTTTTAATAAAGGTCGAGGTCACTACCTTTTTCCTCAACTTAAAGGATGATACAAATAAATGTTGTTCTTTGCAGTTATGTAAACTTCTGCTTAAGATATGAGAATTTTATTCTTCAATGAAATGAAAGAGTATCAGAATGTCTATCAGCTTATACTACTAAATTGAAACAAATATTGAAACTAAAATTGATATTGCTTAGCCCGCATTTCCTCTAAATTTTGAAGATAGTTTAATTATTTGTTATGCTTCCAAAAACAAAATATTTCTGAGTTTTACTTATTATGATGACTTAAGGTAATGATCCATACCCCACTACATAAATAAAATACCTACAGAATTTTTTTCAAATTTCTCAAACATGTATTTAGGGATATATCCTTATCAAATTTTACCCAGTTAACTGGTCCATCGGTATTATAATAGCTAGGGCCGTTGCTAAAAATAGAACCAATTACGGAAAATGGTGTTTTTTTCATACATTAAGAATATTAGCCTTAGCCTGAAATTTGACTTTCAGAAAATCATTTTTGACTGATATCCTATGTAAAATGAACGATTTTTTTTTAAAACAAATACTTTAATGTTACACATGCTTATTTATTAAAAAAAATAGATAAATTTGTTTACAAATGAGATAAAATTAAACAAATTTTCAAAGAGAATTTAATCTTTTATAATTTTATGTACCTACAGATTTCTCTGAAATAGTGATAATGTTTACCCCTAACGGCCCTTAATCAGTAGAAAATAAAATTACCCAAAGGACCGGCCTTTTTAGGATCACAATTGGCGTATTTTGGGTGAAATTCATTAAAATATATATTTTGAAAAAAGTTCCGTAAAAATAAAATTTTGCATAGTTTTATCATTTCATTTCTTTAAATGGTATATTTAGCTTTTTGTTAAAAAGAAAACATTATTTGATGAAACCGTTCATCAATCTGTATTATATAAATCGCAAAAGATGGGTTTTTTTAAATATCGGTAAGTATTATGGATCGAGATCGGTATTAAGAAATTGCAGTCACATACGCGAAAAACGCTAATTACCTGATATGCTTTCAAGACAAAACCTATATTCAACTATTTTTACTGGTTTTAAAGACTGTTCTAAAAAATGAAGTAATTTTTCTTCAACATATAATTTTAATTCTAAAAACAATTTTAGGGAAAATACATTTATGTTCGTTGCTAAGCGTATAGAGTAAAGATCGGGCATGGGCAAGACGTAATAACGCGTGAATTACGTCATACGTTGTTTTGTGACGAATGGGCAATTACCTTAATATATAGATATCAATTGACAGAAAATCAAATATTTTGACCATTTGATAACAGAGAAAAAATGATTTTAGTGATTTTTTCACACAAATCAAAGTATAGAATGGGCGCTTTAAAAAGCTAATAAAATGTAATTTGATAGGCAAATCATGTTTTTAAAACATTCCGAAAATAAAATATCATGTCATTAGTTCACATTAGTTAAAAAATCCAACATTAATGTTATTGTTTTAAAAATGCTAAATCAGACTCATTAATCTACAGCCATTCTGAATTGCAAAACGTGATATTTTCCTACACCAATATTCCGCCAAAAATACAGTCCTTGTTAGATTTTAAACATTGATTACTATTTCTTTGCCAAGTTGTATGATAGCAAAAAAAAAAAAACCGAAAAATATGCAATTTTAATTTCCTTTCATCTTGATTTAATGAAAAATTAATCAAATTTACGTTTGACAAGTCGAAAACCAGAAAAGACTCCTTTCTTAAGCAATTGCACTTGTTTTCTGTTTTATTGTTTTTCATATGTTTAATTTCTGAATAAGTAATTTTGAACTAATAATCGGATTAAAAATCTGAGACAAGTCAATAACGTGCACAGCGTTTGACATTCACGCATTGCATTAAAACCAAAAGGGTTTAATGACAATGTGACCTCTTTAAAACTCCTACTTGCTAGATAGTGTATTTAGCGTCGATAAAGGTCTATTTAAAAGGGAGAATTAAAATGTTGGTCATAACCTGTAGCGCAGGGAAACAATGCAAAAAGGATAATAACTGTAGAACTATATATATTTTTTTCCTTAGAGGTTACCACAATGTAATCAAATATCTCATTTGGCATGTGATAACGGTTTAGAAAACGTAGATATCGTGGTACAGCTGTACGTTAGAAAAAAGTGCAGAACTCATGCTTTGTGTTCCGTCTGCAGGGGACAGACGTACAATCTGAGTCATTAGGGGATGTGCTGAGAGTCTATATCAGTCCCCGCAACTCTAACCAAACATGAATTAATATTCCTTTTATTTTGTTCATCTGAAAATAGCGATGGAGCAAATGGAGCAAAGGTGTGCAGCTATTTCCCAGACGTAACAGGAAATGAAATATATTCAAATACGTTATGAATATTTAACCTTCAATATCGACCATAATATTTCAGTTTTTTGCAATTGTGACTACGATTGCAAAAATAAATCTGTTACATTTTATCGTGTGTTACACACCATTTTATTTTAGCATATCCATAGTAGACAGCACATGAGGAAATCATAATTTTAAAGTGATTGTGATTTTTATTTTATTTTTTATTTTTGTAAATAATGAAACTTTCATGGGTTAATATTACAAGAATGTCACACAATAAGGTGAGCTTTTTTAACAAGTAATTTCTTGGCAGATTCAGATAACTATGTGGTTCCGAATTAGCTTATTAAATATCTTTAAATCTGTTTTTTTGAGTCGCATTAAAGCCAACTTTATCTTGGGTAAGCTTTATTTCCTGTTGTTGAAATGACATTTGAAATACATGGAATACCTTTGAAATATCAAGTCAAGTATATAATTGACCAGTCTTTACCATATTTTAGCCTTAGGTAGACTTGCAAATATAACACCTGACCTGTACACAATGCCGTGAATCACTTAACTAAAATATAAGTTCACCTATTAGCCCTGTCGTTTAAAAAGTAGATAATCAGAACAAAAAGTGGTATGCAGTTGTGTTATTCATCCACACATTTTCTTTCATTTTTAGTTCTTAAAAAAGAACTTGAACCTTTTTTTAAAACGTTGAAATTCTAATCCAGCTTAATTTATCTCGTCAGTTGAACTTTATTAATACATCAACAAATTTAATAGGCAAAGATAGTCAAGACGCAAAAACATAGTTCATAGCTTATTCGGTAAATCTAGGAGATTTTCGTGTGAAGGTATCTAAGTTTTAATTTATTCTTGTCATAAGGTCTGTGATGATTGCAATTTTTTAGTGCGTTATCATTTTTTTTTACCTTATATCTCATTTTTATTTTATTTCAAATTGCTTTTAATTTGTGACCAAGGTGTGACCAATTATTGCACATAAAAAAAGGTTTTTTTTTCCAATGTGCGTTATGAAGGCATATACACCTTTTTTAATATTGAGACACTTGGCGCACTTAAAAGAAAATTGATAAATCACTAATATTGGTGTTCGATTTTTAAATACCGGAAAGTTTGATTCTCTAGGTCGAACACTGACTGACGTTTTTTATACCGGTCAGCAAAGGATGTTTACTCATGCGTGACACCTGATCCTACATCTAATTTGTTAGGGGTCCGTGTTCGTTCTTGTCCTGTTTTGTATTGTTCCAATTGGACTATTGGATTTGAATACTGTTTGTTATCACTACATTTCATTGAGTTTGTAAATGTTTTACACTATTACATAAAAGGTTCTCAGGAATGCTAAACTAATGTTTTTTGTTCTTGTTTTTTTTCCCCCTTAAAACTGATAGCGAAATGTAAAAAAAAATGCAGACAGGAACTAAATATAACAAATTCTACACTGAAAAAAAATCGATAAATCATAAAACTTTATTATGAACAAAGTAGTAGCTTTAGGATAAATGCTTGTTTATAAAAGGGATAACGGTAAATGGTTCGTATTGATGTGCGTGCTTGCTCTCTCTCTATATATACATGAAATTGTTTTTGATTTTATTTTACTTAATGATCATAATTTGATGAACCATAACTTATTACCATGAAAATTGATAAGAAATATGCATTAGCAAATAAAGGAAGTAAAATCGATTTAGATTTATCACATTTAATGAATGAATTTTTTTCAAGAAAAGAATCAACTGCAACATTTAGCGTTAAAACATATAATATAGAAATAGCCATAAAATCATGTTAGAACAAAAATGACAATCCGACATTATAAATTTACTGCATAATGTCGAGTTTTTTACTTTTCGAAAGCAATAACTTTGTTTGTTTGTTTGATATTAAATTATTTTGATTTAATTAAATTCATCAATATTGTTTGCTCATATCTCGAGATTCCCGAAGAGGTAGAATTTGATATTTACTCCTCGGGAGATACGTTTTGTTCGCCTTGTCGAGTAAAGTTCTAGATAAATCAAATGACGCGTTATATAGATTATTTCAATATCGTATTTTTCCAAAAACGTGATTGGTCGATTGCTGTCACATGACCGAACTATAAATTCTGTTATAGACCTTACCACACTAAAAATAGAAAATCTATAGATCTCACTATACTAAAAATAGATTTTTATGACAAAATACTGTTTTTGGCACGTGCGACATTGTGATGTCATAATAGCGAAATCAACACCTATACATTATGAACAATTTTTTTTACTATTATACGCTTGAAGAAAACAAGATAATTAGTTTTTGATTTAAGGAATGAATTTAATATTTATTAGTTTTATACGATATAAAATGGATTGGGGCAGTTAACGCTTCATAAATCGCGAAACGTTTTATAGAAAAGCGTAAGCACGTTACAACCAGAATTAAATTATTTATTATAATAAAACAATCATAGCCTTTTGATATCGGTCAATATATGGCTTTATATACCTGATGAGAGTATATCAACCTCGGACTTCGTCCTCGGTCGATATATTCTCATCAGGTCTATAAAACCATGTATTGACCTCATCAAAAGGCTGTAATTGTATAATAATCATATTAAGGTATGATAATACTATATAACATATAAACATTTTTTTTTTCACACAATTAAGTATTGTTTAAAGCAAACTTCTCTTTCTAAAGAAAAACACACACCAATAATTTATGCGAGACTGTACATTTTTCATTCCTTCGTGTGTCCATTGTATTCTTTCAAGTTCAATAATTTATTATCACATTATATACTGATTTTAAACATCAATGTTACTACTATCAACAACACTTGATAAAGCAAAATCAACACAAAATTAGCTTTTCAAGTAATAATATAAAATTCAGTCCCTATTGAGAAAATAGCAACATTAAAGTTAAGCTGTATACATCCCGTCATAATCAAATATTACACTTATCAATATACACAAAATATATTTACTGATCAACAAATGCTTTTCAAAACAAATGAGTTCACTTTTTGCAAACAAAGCATTTACCTGCTACATCATCCCAAAAATAGCAAAATGACCAGGAAAACTACATAATCCTTCAATTATATAGCATTTTGCATAACTTAACATGCAATGCAACTTATTAAACGTAATAATCAAAACAAGCGAATCGAAGTCCAAAGAGAAAAATGCATTAAAAAACATATTTTTTCATCATTGAACTTTTTTTGCACAGAAAGAAAGAAGAACATAACAAATAAAAAAAACCAAACAAACAAACAAAAATAAAAAACAAAAAAAAAAAGCCAAAAAACAAAAAAATGAAATAAATAAAAAAAACCCCAAAAAACCCCAAAAAACGCCCCAAAAAACCAAAATAGCAATACAAAACAAAAATAAAGTCCCCAAAAAGCAAACACCCAAAAATAAATTAACGAATATCTAGTGAGCAAGAAATGAATAATAATAAAACATTCATAGATTTATTGTGTGTGTGTGTGTGTGTGTGTGTGTGTGTGTGTGTGTGTGTGTGTGTGTGTGTGTGTGTGTGTG
>WFKH01011926.1:78556493-78601348 GCA_016163765.1 Magallana hongkongensis | reverse complement strand
GTGTGTGTGTGTGTGTGTGTGTGTGTGTGTGTGTGTGTGTGTGTGTGCGTGCGTGCGTGCGTGCGTGCGTGCGTGCGTGCGTGCGTGCGTGCGTGCGTGCGTGCGTGCGTGCGTGCGTGCGTGTATCCTTTGTATATGTATATCTATATACGTTGTATTTTTTACTTACTATTTTACATCTAGTCCCTCGTATCTTATATGGGCATATATTGAAATACATTTTAGCATGTTCGTTTGATTTGCGATTGTTACTATGATGAAGTTTCAAGTTATATACTGATACATGCATCATCCGACTCGTCGTTTGGCTCTATAAATGCACAAGCATACCTTGTCTGACCAGCATCTGGTGTTGTTGTTTCAATTTCAACTCCAAGATTGACGTCAGACCCTGCGTCAATCAACTCCTCAACAAAAGAGATATCTTCTTCTGCACACGCAGCTGTCAGCGGTGTGTTACACACAGCGTTTAGATTGACATTAGCTTTCGCTTTTATCAATTCTTTCACAATATCTATACGATTTTTCAAACATGCGACTGTAAGAGGTGTATTCTCTTCATCCTGAAGATTGACATCAGCGCCAGATTTTAATAACTCTTTCACAATATCCGATTCTCCCCAAAAGCACGCAGTTGTTAGTGGTGTACTACATACATCCCTGAGGTTGACTTTAGAACCAGCCTTGATTAATTCCTTTACTATATCCAAATGTCCCAAAAGACATGCAGTTGTAAGAGGAGTATTGTATTTATCTATCATATTGACAGAAGCCCCTGAACAAATCAACTCTTTAACAACACTTACATGTCCCCAAAGACATGCAGTTGTAAGAGGAGTACTTAATCTGTCCATTAAATCGACCGAAGCCCCTGCATTAATCAGTTCCTTAACCAATCTCAAATCTCCTTTCTGACATGCAGCTGTCAGAGGTGTTTTATCAACATTTCTAGGATTGAGCTCTGTACCAGTTTTTATCATTGTTTTTAGATCATTGATACGACCCATTTGGCATCCAATTGTTATTGATGCAAGGACGTCATTTTTAGATTCGATACTTGCTCCAGCGTTTACAAGGTAGTCAGCTATTCTCATACATTTCTCTTCATACGCTATTTCTAGTGGTGTTTTAACACCGTCTCCTAAATTGACACAAGCCCCTGCTTTTATCAAGAATTTTACTACATGAAAATGTTGTTCCTTGCATGCGACTGTAAGCGGTCTTTTATTCCAAGCTTTGCGATTTACATCAGCCCCAGCGTCAATCAATGCTTTAATAGTTCTCAAATTTCCCTTCTGACTTGCCAAAGTCAGTGGTGTATGATCTTTATTTTCTAGATTTACATCAGCCCCAGCTTCTATTAAACAATCTATACATCGCCTGAACTTAGTAGATATTGCTGCTGTTAGAGGTGTATTGTGTGCATCCTTTTGATTGACATTAGCTCCCGCTCTAATTAATTCTTTAACCACATCAACGTTATATTGTTTACAAGCAGCTGTAATTGGTGTTATACCTCCAGCTTCCAAATTGACATCAGCGCCTGATTTTAAAAACAGTTTTACTGCATCAATGTTTCTCTTTCTGCATACAATCGTCAGGGGCGTTTTATCATCTGCTTTCATATTGACGTCAGACCCTGCTTTTATTAACTCTTCCAAAATGCTTATAAGCAGCTCTTGATCTGCTGCTGGATCAAACAAAACAAACCTTTGGCATAGCTTACACACAGCTGTTAGCGGTGTTTCATTGCTAACTTTCAAATTAACACTAGCCCCTGCCTGTAATAACTCTTTTACTGCATCAATTTGCAATGCCTTGCATGCTACTGTGAGTGGATAATTGCCTTCTTTTTGTAGATTGACATCAACACCTGCTTTGATCAACTCTCTGATAACTCCAACATGTCCTTTCTGACAGGCAATTATTAATGGTGTTTCTGGTCCATCTAAGAGATTGGGGTCAATGCCAACTTTCAACAATTCTTTAACTAGATCCAAATGACCAAGTTGACAGGCATATTTCATAAAAAAATAAATTACATTTACGGTGTTTATGTTTGCACATAATTTGACCAAATCTTCATCTTTTATTGTATGTTCTTTCAAAAATTCAGATGTGATAAAGGCGTTGCCATCATCTTTAAAGTTGAAACAGCCTCCATCCGTTTTTAAGAAATCTGCTATGTTTAACTGTTTACGCAGACAAGCAATTAAAAGTTGCGATTTGTATCGCAATCCTGAATTAGTATCAGTCTCAATTTCCCCAAACCCTCTTTTGACATTCCTATTAATTCTCTGACATACATCAGTCAGTGGTGCTTTATCCCGAGTTGCCAGATTGAAATCAGCTCCTGCTTTTATGAACTCGTCAACAACATCTGTCAACCCCTTCTGACATGCAAGGGTAAGGGGCGTTTTATCACCAGCTTTCTGATTAAAATCAGCTCCTGTTTGTACTAATACTTTAACTGCATCGATCTTGTTTTTGATATTTTCACAAAAAATACTACGAAAATGTTTAACATTATCATATGTTTCAAGAACAGCAATCAGAGGGGTTTTTTCTCCAGCTTCCAGATTGACATCAGCCCCCGCTTTTATTAACACTTCAATGACATACGAATGTCCTATTTGACATGCAATTATCAATGGTGTTATATTTCCAGCTTTCGAATTAACATCAGCTCCCCCCTTTATCAATGCATTAACTTTATCTAGTCCGTATATTCCCATACCAATCATTGTATAACAGTATATTTCTACTGCAACGGTAAGTGGAGTTCTCCCTCCAGCTTCGAGATTGACATCAGCGCCCTCTTTTATCAACTCTTTTATAATTTTGATATTGTGTGTATCACATGCCATTATAAGTGGTGTTTTGTTTTCCTTTTTAAAATTGAGGAAAGCCCCAGCTTTTATCCATTCTTGAACGCATTTTAAATCATTAAATCTGCATGCAAGCATAAGTGGAGAAATATCCGCGTTTATTGGGTTGACGGTTGCTCCCGCTTTTATTAACATTTTAACCATCTTCAAGTCTCTGTTCTGACAAGCAACTTCAATCGGCGTTCTATGCCCATCTCCTTTATTAACATCAGCCCCAGCTGCAATCAGAAGCTCACCTGTACGAAAGTGTGCATTTTGGCATGCTTCTATGAGTGGTGTTTTATATTTCTTAGATGCCATTTTCTGATATGAAGTTACATCAAAATCCACGCTGATTTGTTCCTCTAAGTCAACATCAACCCCAGCTTTAATCAATTCCTCCACAATTCTGAAATTGTTTTTCTTCTTTGCAATTTGTAAAGGTGATTTTTTGAAAGCTTTAAGGTTTATACTCGCCCCTGCTTTTATGAGCAACTTCACTGCACTCAAATTATTTGTTTTACACGCAACTTTTAAAGGCGTTGAATATCTATCTTTCTGATTGATATCAGCACCAACTTTAATCAATTCTTTTACCAAATCCCAGTTTTCTTCATAAGTAGCACTTAATATAGGTTGTTCTAGACTTATATCTTTGATATATGGGTTTACATCGGCCCCTGCTTTTACCAATTCCTTTGCAATATTTGAAAATCCAAACTTGCAGGCAATGGTCAATGGGAAAGGTTTTGCTCTATCTTGATGGGTGTTAATAGCGATTTTATCGACAAATTCCAGTAATATACTGACAGTGTTAAAGTCACCACCAAAACATCCGAGACAAAGGAGTTGCCATTCTCTTTTAGTCATAGCTTTGTTGTTAGTGCCAATATCCGATTCACCTTTTGAATCCCTTTTTTTGTCACTTGGTGTCATTTTATATTCATTAACAGTATCTATATCCATGTCCAAATCTCTACACCTGCCATTGCAGTGCTCGCAGACTCTTTCATCTGTAGTGTAGGAATGTTGAAAAAGATCGATAAGATTCCCGTTATTCATTTTCATCTTTTTTATTATAAGCTCTAGAATATCGGAATGACCGTTAAAGACAACCAAACTAAGAGCGTTTAAGTACCAGCTGTGTTTGTTGTCGTTGCATATGTAGTCATCACTCAAGAACCTATCATATAATAACGAAAACTTATGCGGTCTTTCAGAGAAGAACAACTTAAACAGGTAAAGGTATTCATGTTTTCCCCGCATATCATGTTCTAAAAGAAATGCATCATAGAGTTCAGTATACTGTTTTTTCTTTATTACTTCATAAAAAGCATATTTTACAGTTTTCTCTTCCAATGCTTTAAAAACCGTAATGAAATACCCATCAGTAAGTTCTCTAAACAGACGTTCAGCAAAGAATGAATATTTGGACTCTTGCAAAGTTATAGACAAATCAGTCTCTCCATCATTTGCATGACATCGTTTGTTTTTCTCGATGTTTTTTCGCTTTCGTTCCTCGTCGTCTTCGCTCTCATTTTTCTTAACATTTTCTTTTCTTACTTTTATGTAGTTAGCGATGTAGTCACTGCTCATGCACTTTAAAATTAGCTCTGGAACCTCCCTACCAAAGTGCCATGCAACAATTTCAAACATAGAGTCGTGTATAAAAGAAAACTGACAACCACTAATATGAGTGAAGGTTCCTTCCATATCTTCCAATGCTTCCGTTATTTCAAAATTGGGTGTTCTGCTATCTACTTTACAGCTGTTTAGAACATCGTCTCTCATTGAAATAGTATTGCTTTCAAAATCTGACTTCGATAATTTGTTTTGGTTAATCATAAGTATTACTAATGAAGCGTATTGAATTTTATTTCTTGATCGCATAGTGTCAAGTTCAGCCTTGATATATTGGATTGGTCTAATGAAAAACGTTTCTGCACTAACCTGCAATTTCTCTTTTGAAATCATTTTGCATAAAAGTGGAAACATGTTTGATGTTTCATACAACCTTTCTAAAGGTATCAACAATGGATTCAAACCGTAATTTGTAAGTATACAACGTTTGTCTTCGTTGGTTAAACTGTTTTCGTCGCTTTGCAAATCAACAAAATTGATATCTTTTCTCAGATACGATTCTAACAAGATTGTGTTTTTAAAAATGACTTTTCTACTTGTCATGATGATTTTGGTTTCTGGCATTGCAGGTGAGGTAATTCTATGCATGTACGTATCTAACAATTCTAACCTATTCATGCTTAATCCAAACTTACCAAGTACATCATCAATAACAAACACTTGTTTGTGATTTACATCACCATAAAGTTCAATGTCCTTTATGTCACTTATCGGTAAAATGTCATACTTTTCATCTTGCAGCTTTAAGGCAATGTGGTGGGCAGTGGCTGATTTTCCTGAACCTGGTGCACCAACAAGCGTTATATAGGGCTGGTCTCTAACTTTTTGAAACATCGCCGGAAAGTTGTGCGTTTCAAAGTAAGTTTTGTCATGTTCTTTCCAATCTGATACATCTTTTTCATATTGTTCTAAAAAGTTTTACAAAAAATCTGTTTTATTTCTGACTTTGTCAAGCATTATATTGTTATCATATTTTCTCTGTCTAAAGATGTCATCTGATGTAGATCTAATCAAATATAAAATAGAATAAAATTTATCTTAATGTGATTAAAATGTTTTTGTAATTGAAATTTTGAATGCATTTTTTTTTCAATGTTGGGCTGATAAAGGTTTTCTTATCAATTTTGATGTGCCAATTCATGTTGGCATTAACGAAAAAAAATGATTAACCAACAGTTAAGTTTCAAGTTGTTGAAAGCATGCACACTTTTTTTTCGAACCATACAAAAACTTCAAATGACTCAAAAGCAGAATTATGCCTTTTGTTATTAATTTCATTTATCGTACTTAAACAAGTTATCGAAATCCGCCATATCAATATTATGTGCATACACAAATATAAACAAATGAAACAGATCAAAAACACATAGAAATAGATGAGATACATTTTTTTTCTCGATAAACAATGATGTTATACGTTTGGTTACACATTGATGACGTCAAGTTTGATCACAGGTCGATAAACAATCTTTAATAAAGTCTTTAAAGGTGGCTTTAAGGTGACTTATAAAAACTAAGAAAAAATAAGTTCTTAAAGCCACGTTTAAGGCAATTTTGATATAGAGTATTTAGATTCACAGTTAAAATGTGCATGTTAACTATTTTATATTTATCATTATTTATTAAAACTCCTATCGCACGCACGCACGCACACACGCGCACACGCACACACGCACACACACACACACACACACACACACACAATCAATATTTCGCTCACTAATCATCAAAAAATGTTTTATATAACACATTACGTATATTCTTTTTTTTTTAATAGAAAGAAAAATTGAAAATTAGGATTTAAGCAGAGGGTGGCATAACGTTTCATTTAATAACATAAATAAAACAAGACTTGTTTCAATAAGTTTATTATTGCCAAAACAATTGTTAATAGCTCTTTTGTTTTTTTGTGTCTAGAATACTTTCCTTTGTTTGTATTTTCATATACATGTATTTATTTAAAATTATTTGTTTGTTAAACTTTCAAAAATCTGAAGCTAATTTACTTAGGTCGTTTGTTGGAACCCCTATAGTATTTTTTATGTTATATATGAGTTTACTTTGACTTTCCTGAATTGTTTTATCGAGACCGTACTGATAAATATGGATGCCTGTGTTTAATAAACGTGCGACACTGGTACAATCTGCGGCGTTCTTTGATTAAAAACTCATTTTTATTCACATATATTGAAGGACAGCTCTTGCATTTTGTGTAAAGCAACATAAGCCATTTGTTTATATTTGTGTGTTATATGCAAATATTCTTGAGTTTTTTTAATTTTACATTTTCATGCAAGGCGTAGTCGGGACACATGTTGGTAATTCCCACCATAGTGGGAATGTGTTAAGCTTTCGACAATGATAAATGATTCGACATAATACAATTGTATGTGATTTTTCTTGTAATGTTTACGTCTAAAAACAAACCAGTCAGTAGAACTACATTGTTTCAATTCGCAGTGATAATTGTCGTATTGCGTACTCAATATCCTGAATTTTAAGCTGCAGATCTATGTTGGTTTTAGAATTAGTGTACACTTTAAATTTCCGGTTTGCGTTATATATTAAAAGTTGTTCTTTGCAGTTTGTAATTAGTTAAATCGTAATATCATTACACTAATATAACATCAAGTATACTAAGTAATATATAGTACTATATTCTACATTACATTACTGTTTTTACAATTTCTTTTATTTATCCCTAAAAAAATAATATTGAGCCAATTTGTTGTCATGTTTACATAATGTTTTACGGTGCGACCGTTGGGGCGAGCGCAACCTATGATTTACTATTTATATACGTATCATTATAAAAAAGTAATTAAAAATTAATTACATTGTTTTACAAATGATGCAAAAAATGGAAATGAATTTAAATACTAATTAAAATCAATATATATTACTTTTAATATCCATAATTTTAACGCTACAATATACAAGCAATACTTCGCGTTTTGTAGAGCTAGTTTAATCTAGGATAAAATGTCGTTGAATACTAAAGATTTTAACATTATGTTCAATTCAGAGGGTTTTTTTCTTTTAAAAAGTGATTGTAACGTCAGTTTACCTTGGCATAATATGTTTTATAGTGTTGAGTTGTAGGCTTGACTTGTAACCCCCCCCTTCTCGAAAATCAAGGGTCAGGAATACCCGAAATTTGTGGAAATCACCTGAATCCTCTTAAAATCTATTAAATGTGAACATTCAGATGAGTGCAAGTTGAAATTGTTGCGTATCTCTTAAGAAATGTTCTCAATAGTTAGCTTTTTCATGATTTTGAGAGGATTTCAGATTTCGGTTGTTCAATTTACAGTAAGAGTTATTTCCCCTTATTTAAACGTAATTTTGACGTCAGTGGTCACCCAGGTTTTGTGTCGCCTGACTTTTTAAAAACTCCCCTGATTATTAAAACTACGCATAGTATACTGTTTTATTTACTTAAAAAGCATGAGGCTCTTGTAATGCAATTAAACATGTTATCTGGTCCTCAAAAGTTTTACTTTAATTCGCGCGAGAACGTCATTTGCAATGATTGGAATTGCAGTGTGGGTCAAAATTTATTGACGCCGAAAAATTCAGATGGATCAATGTACAAGAGAACCATTGTGACGTCACTCGATTGTATTTAATAGTGCACAGAGGTGAAAGGGCGTTACAGTCCGTTAATCTTATGTAATGGATCCGTGTACGTTGTGTCAGCAGTATATTTACAATGCATGTACATAGTCTTTCTTCTTTAGCTCACCTGAGCTGAAAGCTCAAGTGAGCTATTCTGATCACATTTTGTCTGTCGTCCGTCTGTCTGTCTGTCTGCCCGTCCGTCCGTCTGTCCGTCCGTCTGTCCGTAAACTTTTCATATTTTCAATATCTTCTCTAGAACCACTTGGCTAATTTCAACCAAACTTGGCACAAAGCACCCATAGGCAAAGGGTATTCAAAGTTGTGAAAATTAAGGACCACGCCTTTTTACAAGGGGAGATAATTAGGAATTATTGAATTTTTTTGAGAAATCTTTAAAAATCTTCTTCTCAAGAACCATTTGGCCAAGAAAGCTGAACCTTGTGTGGAAGCATCCTCAGGTAGTGTAGATTCAAAGCTGTGAAAATCATAACCCCCAGGGGTAGGGTGGGGCCACAATGGGGGTCGAATTTTACATATGAATATATAGAGTAAATCTTTAAAAATCTTATCAAGAACCATTTGGCCAGGAAAGCTGAACCTTGTGTGGAAGCATCCTCAGGTAGTGTAGATTCAAAGTTGTGAAAATCATGACTCCGGGGGGTGGGGGGGGGGTGTAGGATGGGGCCACAATTGGGGGTCGAATTTTACATAGGAATATATAGAGGAAACCTTTGAAAATCTTCTTCTCAGAAACCAATCAGCCAGGAAAGCTGAACCTAGTGTGGAAGCATTCTCAGAAGTGTAGATTCAAAGTTGTGAAAAGCATGACTCCCTGAGGTAGGATGAGGCCACAATGGTGGGTCAAATTTTTGCATAGGAGTATATAGTGAACAATCTGTTAAAATCCTCCTCTCAGAAACCAAGCAACCAGGAAAGCTGAAACTTGTGTGGAAGCATCGTCAGGTTTTGTAGATTCGAGTTTATTCAAATCATGATCCCCGGGGGTAGGATTGAGGTCACAACGGGGGGGGGGGGGTAACACATTTTTACATAGGAATACATAAAGAAAAATCGTAAAATCTTCTGAAAAACCATTTGCCTAGAAAATTTGTAACTTAAGTGAAAGCAACTTCAGATAGTGTGGATTCAAATTCGTTAAAATCAAAATTTTGAGAAGTAGGGTGGGGCCACATTGGGGATCTAGTTTTACAAAGGAAAACATTTTAATTTTTCACAAAAACTGAAATGTTATCATGTATGGTTTCACTTATATGCAAGCATTTTGACATATTGCTGATTTTTTAAAAATTGTTTAGACTTTAGCCCCTGGACGATTCTTGGTCCTCACAAGGGAATCAGAGTGTGATGTAGGTTATATCCCGTTTATAAACAATTGTTTTGGATCTTTTTGAGAACTGCAATGCTCAACATGTGATATGACTATAAAATCATCCTGTTTGAAAAGGGACTGGATCATAAACACAAGCATATCCGGGGGGATGGATTTTTATTGATACAGGATCTACATGTAATATACCACATTGTCCACATATTTTTTATTATGACTCCATTAAGCTGATTGTATCATGCCTATTGTTGCTCAGTTGAGCGATGTGGCCCATGGGCCTCTTGTTTTTTTTTTTTATCTTGCTTGTCCTCGTGAGAGCATGAAATAGGAAACCATATTTACAGGGAACTGCTGGTCCGATAAAAACAGGGCATTACTGGTCCGAGTAACTGACGCCATAAAAATCCGTTGAATGAATGTGCAACTGGTCAGAATTCTCTATTCACACACGCCTTGCCGGTAAAGCTCCTTTCGCTCGCTATCATTGTACTGACTAATTAAGGTCTTCCGTTCCAACGGAAGACCTTACTATTATTGTGCTTGTAAGATTATTCTTATTTTTTTTTTTATTTCTTCCTAGACGCAAACTTTGAGGCTTCATATCTTGCTCATTTCTGAACGGTTTTTGCTCAAATTTTCAGGGCTTATAGCCATTACAAAACACTATCTAAAACATTTCATAAACTTAAAAATTCCTCTTCCGGTAACGAGTTACCTCCTTTTAAAAAAAATTAGGGGCTTTGGTTTTCCAGACAAAGGCTCCGAATCTATGATAGCAGGGAATGGGAATCAAACGAATTTAGATAACAGAGACATTGAAGTTGTGCACATCGATTTTTGTTTTTGGATTACGTTTTTTATTTAGAAAAAGGTAGGGGGTCAAAAATAGGATTCCAAAAAGTGCTAAAATTTAGACATATTTTTCTTTGTATCTTTTAAACCAAAAATATTTTGTAAAGACATGTAGAATAAAAGTTGTGCAGAATCTTAAGGGCTTTCATTTGACACCAATAAAAAAGGGCTGGCCCCTAAAATTAAGGGCCAATAGCGCTTGAAAGTTCTTGCTTAACTCAAAAACGGTAAGGATTTCGATATGGCTGTCGCTGGAAAAGTTGTTTGTTGGGATCTCATAAAGGTCGTTACAATATTATTTTGTTGGTGATTTGTGTTCTATGAGTGTAAAAAGCTTTACATGTTAACATTTACCTCGTTTCATTTGGCAAATTAACGAAAGCCTTTGTGCGTAAAACTGGCATAAAGTTACCACTAAAAGTATGCTGGTTTATACGGTGGCTTTAATTCATTAGAATTTTCTTTTTTTTACAATACATGCTTTTTTTTATGAGTTTAAGTTCTTATAGTGCATAGTCCTTAAAAACGAGAATCGGAAAACAAAACAGTTTTTTTCTTTTCTATTAAAACACAAAACGGATTAAAAAAATCGATGTATTACATTTTAGTTTTCATACTGCGTGCATCTAAAATCTACCTTGAATCAGAGTTGTGTGTGTGTGTACCATTACGTGTAAGCTATCCCTCGCCCGCAGCCGGGAAAATCGGTCACCATGGTCGCGGCTGGGCTACCTAGCGGTCAGCGGTTATATAATACACAAAAGTCGCGACTCTCATATGCAATTTTACGAAAGCTATCCCTCGCCCGCGGCCGGGAAAATCGGTCACCATGGTCGCGGCTGGGCTACCTAGCGGTCAGCGGTTATCTAATACACAAGAGTCGCAATTTTATTTAGCCGCTAACACAAGAATTGTTTTAGTTTTGATTACACATAACAGTTTATTCTTCTTCAACTGGATTAAATGATAGGGTGTCAATTGAGAAATCGTTCAGTTAATTAATAAAATAATGTCGTTCTCAATGTAAAGCAATATCAGACATTGATCAATTGTGGGTTTAAAGTAAAAAAAAAAAAGAAAAAAAAAAAGAGAGAACTTCTATTTGATAGATTTTAGTCATTATACTGCAAACTTTTCAAATCTTAGTGTGTTCTGAGCTGTGCGTTGTACCTTTTCGTAATCTACCCTTCGCACACGACCGAGGAGATCAGCCACTGCTGCACTACCTAGCGGTAAGCGGTTATCTAATACACATATGAACGTGTTTGACATCTTGTATTTATTTAATTAAACATTGGAGTGTAAATTAAGAAGTCGTTCTGAAAATTAATAAAAGCGATGTTACTTCAAATCGGAAACATCGTCAGACATGAAGTAATGATTGGTTTGTAAGTCTAAAATGTTTTAAAAACTGTACATATAATGTTTTAAATCAACAACAAAAAAAGGATGATCATCCCGCGCACATGGCCGAGGAGATCCCGCGCGAGTGGATATTCTACATGTACCTTATCACGCGTGCATGTTTCATATTTTGTACGAACACAACTATTTTTTTTAATTATGTTTTCAAATATTTATATTGGTTTTAGATGAAAAGATAAATTTATTACATGTACAGTTAATTTAGTATTGATTAATACGATTGCGTAGAATGTAGTTTAAAAATCAAATCAAATTATAATCAAAGTTCCATGTTACATTTTTGCGGTAGGTGCTGACACGATAAAAGAATATCACAAATTGATGCATTCGGTGATTAATTTAAAGAATATTCACATGAGTTTTTAATTGAATAAACAAGTTTTGTTAAGATTCTATCGGTCACATATTAATCAATCCTTAAGTGTTTCTACATGGTCGTTCGTTTCATTGTAAAACTGTTAAAACGAACAGTCGGTCAGAAATCGGCCAGTCTGTGTTAATTCAATCGCCACGTGCGGCCGAAAATTTTGTGTAGCTTCAGCTGAGAACATATATAGCCCCAGGTTATTTATGGCTGCAGATCATCAATTGTTATGTAATTAAATAACAATGTATCGAAGGTTATCGAAGGTTAATGGGTATCGAAGGGTGCTTTCACTACAGTGGTCAATTGTAAAACAAAAAGGCTTTTATTCGAAGTCAATCAGCTTCACAGTAGAGGTGAGAGATCGTAATCTGAAAATGTGGTTAATAAATTAACCTGTTGAACACGCTTAACTGCTATAGTTATGAGCAGAGTAATATATATTATAATTAAAAGTTTTAAGTCAAATGAAAATTTGTTTCTGAAATTTAGAAATTATGAAATACGACTACATTATGCAATGCAGTCGGTCCCCATAGAAATCATCAAAGTACTGCAAGTGTCGACAGATTTCTTCTTTCTTTGGAATACAATGATAGTTCACTTAACTTACAGACTATAATATAGCGACAGATCTGCCTTCCAAAAATATATGCGCTTCTCAAAGTTACACTTAAGTGAGATAGATATGTGTTCTTGGAAATTTTTTAATTATTTATTGCTAATTATATGAAAATTGATAAAAAAACAAAAAACCTTTTAGAGGTTAAAGAAAACTTTTTATTGAAGTTGTATAGCATTAGGTTGTAATGCAACTTAAAATGCTTACAAGATTAGCTACAGCCAGTGGAATACTAATTGTAGGTCCACAATATATGAATACCCAATCTGTTAAAATACAAGATAAATAGTTTCCAAAACTATAATAATATACATGTGTACATGAAGGTTGCATCTCATTTGTATGGCTGTAGGTGAGGAGGTAAACGTGTAGCGATGTACATACAATGTATGTCTGCATATACGGATTTCGGACCGTGGCTACAGACGATACCCATTGACAGTCTTTCAATAAATCTATGCGCAGTTTTATAACTTCTTCGAATTTCTCTAAAACGGACTTTCTTATTCTTCCTCAGAAATCCAATTTACGAAAGCGCAATTGAAGTTTCATTCAATTTAATTTGTCAGCCCACGGGCTGACTGAAAATTCAGCAGAATATTTTATTTTTTATACCCCCGCTCTGAAGGAAGAGGGGTATACCGTTTTACCCTTGTGTGTCCGTCTGTCCTTCTGTCTGTCTGTCTGTCTGTCCATTCAACAAAAATTTCTGTCGCAATTATCTCAGCAACTATTTATTGCAGATGCTTAAAATTTTAACATACTATTTGTTTAAGCATGCCATACCGTGGGATATATTTTTGTACCAATCGGACGTCAACTTCCTGTTAAATGACGACTTTGTTTATTTTTAAGCCAAAATTTTGAAACAAATTTTCGTCAAAGATTCCTCAGCTACCTTTTATCGCAGATGCTTGAAATTTTTACACAGTATTTGTAAAGGCATACCATTTCGTGGGATATTTTTTGTACCAATTGAGCGTCAACTTCCTGTTAAATGACGACTTTGCTTATTTTGCATATTCACATCAAAGAGGGGGTATCACTAGTGAGCATTGGCTCACAGATATCTTGTTAACTCTGGAATAGTATAAAACAGAAGCAATAATGCCTTTATGGCTTTCGCTTCATCTTCCTATTTATTTGTATTTTTAACCTCAAATTTAGAACTGTAGGAATTCAGTTTCAAAACTTTTCAAAAGCTTTAAAAACCATACCAATTAGAAATCATTTAGATTTAAATTGACACATGTCATTGATGAGACATCGTCGGAACCCACGGGTCTCTTATCTGTTACATTGCTTTCAATGCAGTGTAATGGATAGAAAACACGTGGGTTCCGACGATGAGAGTGAAAATGTGCATACAAAACATTGGTCAATACATGCGTATTCAAAAAAGTACAAAATATTAACTAAAACAAAAATTGCTTTTGACCTGAGGGTGTGTCATGACCTTGATAAAAAAAAGCCTCTTTCCTGTCTCTCTTATCTTGTATACATGGAAATGATTAGAAGCTAAAATTTGACACAAAGATTGCTTGTGACATGTACTTAAATATGTCCTGACTTGAACTTTGATCATTTGTGCAAGTTCAGTGTCATTATAAGAAAAAGAAGCATCCATTATCTTCTAATAGAGAAATACTTTAGTTATGATTTTTTTTCTTAGTGGGGAGGGGAGGAATTATTTGTGAGGTTGCTCACAGAACCACCGTTTGGTCCACAGAGAGCACTCTCCCCTTTCACGCAACCAAAATTTCCCTTTTAAAAATTAACATTGGGGCATTGTTCCCCCCTTCCCCAACACGCATTTAAGTAGAAGGCAATATAAATTTTTATGGCAAATTGAAAACAAATTATATTAAACAAAATAAGTTATAGCTGCCTCACAACTCCCCCCTCCCCTACCACTACCACAGATTAGATTTTGAAGATTTTAGTATTTTTTTCTTTTATTTGCTTGTTAATACATTCGGATAAATTTGTTCCCCGAAGCAAAAACGATGCTGAGTGCTTGCATGACCAAATATTATACGGAGAGTTGTTCTTCGAGCTTCCGCTGAGCACCTCTCGTACAGCGCACCTTCAGGTTAGAGAAGGCGTCGTCGTTTATTTTTGATTTTCTGAACTTACTTTTATCATATTGACAATCCAGTCTGATTAAAATCACCACCCTTCTGCATAGTGCATACACTCATTAGGGTCTGATAGGTATCGACAACAGATCATCTTCACATGACCTCCATATTTGCAAAAAACCTAAAAACTTCAGCATTATTAATTTACCTTTAAGGCAAGGAGAAAGATAAATGTTCACCTTGTGAAAAGTGGAATTTTGAGTAAATAGGATAGGAAAAAAATGTAAATAAAATATTCAATTTACAAGAAATTCAACAAGTCCTAATTGAGAGTTATTTTTTGAGACATTCATAAGAAAATACTTTTTTAAAAATTAGCTAAAAGGTATGTAATAATACATGTATCCCTCGGTAAGGCAAGAGGTGTACTTGTGTTGTGCGGTATAAAAACTTCCGACCAAAAGAGAGTAGCTTGTATATTTTGAGCTTTATACTGTAAATTAAACACGGTAAAATAAAATCCGAGTAAAATCGCGTGAAGCACATCTTGTTGATATTAAAATCTCGCTTTATTTTTTCCGACAGATGTGATTTGTTTGGAATTATGATAAAACTTCGGCGTTCGCGATTTTATATTACCTCGTTTTGATACAAAACCGTTGAATAGCGGAATTAAGTTACCGCGTAAAATAAGGAATCTACAGTATTTAACATGTATCAATAGTTTAAACGTTGCTTTTCCTAAAAAAAAATGCTAGTGTCCTTAATTCTGTATTGATCAGATATATCATACCATTTTCCATACAAAATTCAAAACAAAAGGACCATGGACCCCCCCCCCCCCCTCACCTAAACAATAGCTCGTTTATTTCTTTCAAAATTTAAGATATATCGTTAAAGTAACACAAAATTTCATACATTCCAAGAGTAAACAATACAAAAAAAGAAAAAGAAAGATTTTACGTTACGAAGACAACAAAATTGGAAAATTTCCAATAATAATTATTTTAAAAAAGTAAAAGATGGTTACAAATCCTTTATATAAGGATATGAAGTTATATGAGGATGAGTTAAATGGTAATATTACTAAAAATAGCTAATAAGTTCCCTGAAATATAATTTTTAAACAAGTTGCTATATGTTTCTATGTTGAGCCTAGGGGAAACCCGATTGAAACTTCATTATCGGCCTTTAGATCCCAGTAAAAACAAGTTAGAATTAACACTATCTGAAGATGCTTGCATAGTAATTTCACAAATTGAGTATTTTGGTTGTTTAGATGTTTGTTAAAGATGATATTTAATTATTTCCCCTTATACATTGGATTGTTGAATTTTGACCCCCTCTCGGTGCCCCAACGTTGTTAAAGGTGTCATAGAAATAACATTATAATCTAAACTATCTACCTTGTGTTGGAATCTCATAAATTTAAACTAATTTCACCCAATATATTTCTATGTTGAACTTTGATCCCCTCTTGGGACCATTATATTTGCCTAGATGTCACGGTTTCAACAATTTGAATCTCAGAATTTGAAAAGCTTTGCATAGAAATATCACAAATTAGATCAGTCTGTTTGTTGATTTTTAAACATTTTCACTAAACATTGCTATGTTCAGAAAATACATTATCTTATTATACCCATAATAATCTTACAAATTGTAGCACAGAGGTTCTTGAAACATTTAAAACATTTTACATATATATTGCAATGTAAAAAAAAAAAAAAATGAACCCCTCATTTCGGGATATACTATTTCAAGGTGCATTCAAACGTAAAACCTCTCGTTGCTCCTAACGATATCGCTTTTAGTTTTTATCATTAATTTTCTGTCACGTTTTCTTTGAGACGCTTCAGCTAATTACAATGGAACTTACAGGTCCTACTTTAGACTTTGTGTAAATATACACATGAAAAGTTTGTAAAACCCTATAGATTTGTACATTACATCTCTAATGGTTGGTCTTCTATTTTCGCCAAATTAAGATTTTCCTGCCAAAATTGTTTTTAAAAAAAATCCATCCAATCGATCTTTCATAAATCAAGCAATCACAAACAAAGCACTTTGCCATGTCTTTATTTACTACACGAAATGAAATAGTTTATAAATATTTATCTAACATAATGTTAAAAATGAGAAAATTATTTACATGTATATTAACATTTTTGATGGTAGTTATGTAAACATTGACATGGAAATAACAGGTATTATCATATGTGTTGCATATGTATTAATATGTTAAGCCAATAATTCGTCCATTGCCTCTTACCTTGAATATTTAAAGGAACGACTGACTTTTTCATCTGTTCCAACTCCTCTATAAAAAAATCAAGTTGGTCCAAAATAGTTGTTCCTTTTCAAATCTAAATTGTTAAACCTACATTATATAATGTACTTAGTACATTTTTATGACTAATTTCTCAAATTACCATTACCTGCAACGGCATCTACTTTTTCATTTAACTGAACAAAGATTTCGATGTATTTCTTGCTTTCTTCAGGATCCATGGTGCATATTTCAATTTCCTTTACTCCGTCTTGATAAACAGTTGTTCCTAGGTCTTTTTCCAGTTCCTGAACTATTTGAAAAATTTCTTTCCAGAGGTCTTTAAAGTCTGTGTCTGTAATTGAGTATTCCGAACTGTGTGCATATTTATTTCTTATAATGCGTATCCTTTCAATGTTTGCTGATATGCTCCTATCAACTTTTTCAGGGTCTCTCCCCCATCCTTGTGCATGCGGAGTTACTAGATAATCAATGTTACGAAACAGAGAACACAGCAACGATATATCGAAATCGGAATACTGTTTGCCTTTAATTCGATTCACCGTAAAAGGAAGTTTTTTTCCTTCTGCAATCAATTGGCTGACAGTATTTAATAACACTGAAGGATTAATTTTTTTATCAAGAATAGCACACAGTACGTCTCTGCAAGGACCAAGGATTACTCGTGAAGCGCGAGCGAAGTTTGTAGTCTGTGAGTTTGATGAATAGTCTGATTGGAACATATTTTTGTTCTTTGAATCATTCACCAATTATAGCTACAAACAAAACAAATAAAGAGATTTAGATTATTTAATAAGTAACAAAACCAGATACCATATCGTTGCGAGGAGGTATACTGTTCAATTCGTTAAAGGTGAAAATCGAAACATGACTTGGATATACAACAACGAAACATGATCTGAATATGGAGGCGGTGACTTTATTCGATGTAACAGACTATGTTTTATTAAGCGATTGAGCCCTCAAAAGAAAGACTAAGCCTTCAATTTGAAGGGCAAGCTCCTTTTCCTTGACCACAACTGCAAGCTCTGTTAATTTCAAACACATTCTGTTCAACAAGTGTTTAAAACTTCCTAACCGTTCTCGACATATATGGAAAAGAAGGTTTTAGGGGCCGACCTTATATCTTTATATCTTTATACCAAAAAGCAAATATCATTGCATATTGTTAGGCATATTGACCTTAGGATCTTTTCTTCAATATTACCTTTTAGAAATCATTCTCACACTTTTGAACTTCTGAACACTTATCATGCAGCATAAGAATAACTAACTATATATTTAAATAATGTCACGAGAAACATAATTGCGTCAACAAAAAAATTCATATTTAAGTATTTATTAGAAGTTTTATAGCCCTCTTTGCCTTTAATTTGCCCTTAATAAGCCCATTTTCTTACTGTCAATTCAAAGCTCTTTTTTTTGGTTCTACGTGTTTGAATATACTTTCCAGAAGAGAGATATACGATATGTTTTTTTTTTTACAATGAAAAAAATGACAATTACAAACCGTCAACCATCTCAAAAATCTAGAAAACAAAATACAAATTCAAAGTAGAGCAACACGGGCTTCCAAAAAGATAGAGGTATGATCAGGTGCCTAGGAAGAGTGAGCGTCCTCTGCCGACCGGTTGTTTTGTGACTTATCATTACCTTATATTACTACCAAAATCTGATCTGAAAAAAAAAACTAGAGGAGTTCCGAGAAAGGTGCAAGACGGAGCCATATTGCCCTTGTGATCGATATCAGCCCAGCATAATCCGTATCATCCCTTGAAGCTTATACGAGTAATATACAGTTAGCTGTACTACAGATGAAAACATCCTGTATTTAATTACTAAGTATGTAATAAATAGGTATATTCGGCATTCATGAATCATGTATAAACCAACGAAACTGTGTCATGTCAGTCCGACAACAAACACCAGGGTGTAAAATAAATAAATGAATGTTTTAGCATTTGTTTTTTGTTTTTTGCTAATATTTAAGGTTTAAAACAGATTTCAATATTATTAAAAGTCGTACTTGGCTTCATATCATTTCAAAATTCAATATGAAATTTTGCATAAAGTTAGAACTATTGTTACATTTATAACAATCACAGAATGAAAGAACATCTTTAAGTTTTCCTTAAAAGAAAGCTTAAAGATGCTTAAGAGTAGTATAAACACGATCTTTCAGCCACCTTTGAGCTATTTACGCTGCCTAAAAGTGGTTCAAAGGCAGCTTAAACACTATATTTAAGCCACCTTTAAGCCACATTTAAGGGCAAATAATTGGTCCTTAATTAATATCCAAACTTCTTTAAGCCACCTTTACGCTACTCTTTTTTTTCTTTTTTTTTTGTTTAGATCAAAGCAGTCTTTATTCAATAGTGTGCTTACTTTATCGACAAAAGGTATTTATTTTATGACAATTAAATATATTGTGATCAATGGATAAATATATATAACCTTTATGCGAATTTTTTTTTTAAGCATAGCCGTGGGTCTGGACAAAAGACACACCTGTTGTATATATCCTGTATATTCTATGTAAGTTTCTGGGTTTTCTGAGGTTGAACAAAAAAAATATTTAGATGTATACAAAGAAATGAAAGCATGTCCAGACACACAAGACAGCGATTTAAGAAAACAAATTGATTCTACATGAACATGTACGGTAGTAAAGTAAATAATGTATATTTTGTCGCAAGTTCCAACGATTCTGAGGCAGAAAAAGTATTTAAAGCGTTTACGATTTTTGTTCTAAAAATAAAATTAAAAACAAAATAAAAAAGCCCAAGACAAGGTATCAAACCGGGGATCCTTACTTTACGGGCATCGGCTTACTTCCGGTGAATAAATGCCCTCAATTTTTAGCTTTTGCAAGATTACGAAAGGAGTTCAGATTTCGGTCATTCAATTTACAGTGATTACAGTAAAAATTATTTTCCCTAATTTAACGTGATTGTGACGTCAAAGTTCTCGTCGGTTTACTGTTGTCTGGCTCTTAAAAAAGTCCCCTGATAATTGAAACTACGCGTAGTATACCTAAAAGCATATTTTGTATTTCTGTGCAATTAGAATGGCTTTTAACAAAATAAATTTGCAAATAACTGAAGACAGGGTAAGTAAATTAACGTGATCCATTTTTATAAAAAAGCAGCTATCAATGATGTCAAAAAAGACGGGACTTTAAATCATCGTGGGGAATGGTTGTATAAAGTAGAGAACAGTCGTAAGTTTTTGATGCTATTGATTTTGGTAAATTTTTGTGATTTATAGTTTTCTAAACGTTCCTTGGGGTTCTTATCTTATTTACACCGCTTCTTGAATATACTGTTGCACAATACTCTTGAAGTTTCTCCTTTACTGCTGTTAATATTTTGGTAAGGAGTAAAGAAAGAGGCTTGGTAGAACATTTACTGGAACCCGTTATATATCTTTGTTTGTAAGGATTTTTATGAAGTTTAGGTTTCCGATAAAGGTAAGGTAAGTCAAATTGATTTTGGTTGTTAGAAATATTGAAAATATTGAAAATATTGAAAACTGACATGATTTTGAAAAAAACTTATCCTTGGAAAAAGAGCTATGAGTATAAGTTGCATTTTCACATAAAGAATAACATTCAAGTTCTTCTAATATACAATTTATATAATGAACCTTACAAATAAAGACAATGTTGTTTCCTGCTTTGTCAGCAGGGACAAGTAAAACTGATCTTGTAATATATCTAGTTCTTTTTTAACTTCTAAATTATCAAATATAGAATGATAGATGGTTTCCATACTGCACTTTAATAGCTTACACTTTTAGTCCAGTCTGACAGCGTGTCATGCTTTCTAAGTAAGTGAATTTTGATCTGTGTGATTAACTCAATATTCATGTTTACACCATCATTGTTTCCGTGTACTATAAACTATATCAAATACAAGCGATGATTGATCTTTCGATGCCAGTTGAAATTAATAGCAATTAATCTAATTTTCTTTTCAACTTTTTTAAAACATTTAACAAACCAGTCAATTTTAAAAATTTCCAGATAACGTGACACTTGTTATGTGGCTACCTTAAATAAGAGAAAGATACCTATAAATTGTTTTACTTATTATAAAATATCATAACTTATATGATTTCATTTTTACAGAAACCGCTCACAAAACACATGGTTCGTGCAGACACTTATAGTTTTGTCAAATGCTATTTGTGATGATAATTAATTTAAGGTCTTCTTAGCATTTTCATTTTTGAGATTTTTTCTCGGTAGCCTATTCATTATTTCAAAAGTGGAGGATCAGGCTTCGGGATCGTTAAACAGTCTACATCATAAGTTTGACTTAAGATCATAAATCTGCACTTAACTTTTAAAATCTATCCCGATTTACCCAATAAATGTATTTACATGGGCATGACTTGGAGATATTAAGTGAAGGGAATTATCGGGCTACGACATGATATTATCGTTTTTACTGGTAGCTGTAGTTTAATAGTACATTTTAACCAATATTCACTGGCAGTGCCTCTCGGCTTGCAGACAAAGTTAACAACATTGTACTATATATAGAGATATTTGTGGAACCCTTAAATCATTCATACAGGAAAAATACAAACAAATATATAATATGATTAAAACTTGGAAAGAGGAAAACTCAAATATCAAATTTTGTAAATATATTTTAGGAGCTGGGGAAAAAAGTACAAATATTGCAATTATATCTTAGCTGGGACGAAATCCTTTGTATTTTTTTCCAAAAATTCAAAGTATCTTACTATATATAATAGCATAGATTGGTATTAAGTGCAGAATATTCCCTGTTACACAATGTATATAAAGAACCTAGTAATCTTAGTATATCCAATGTCAACTGTTGGTAGTTTATAGTGTTGTTACGATAGTCGCCGACTATCGAAAAATCGTCGCTGAAGGCAGCAAGTCGGCGACAATCGATAGTAAGTTTTTATCATCGATAGTCGCTAAAATTCAGTCACGTGACAGATGACCTTTTACTGCGAAGCAATATCCATAAAAAGACTAAAGTATTATCAGAGACATAAATAACATGTTATTAATGTCTCTGGTATTAAATACAGTGACCAACCTAGGGGGCGACCTGCTTTGTGATCGGTAACTTCGCCGGAATTTCCTCCGAAAGAGAAGTTGAAGTCACACTGTATTCTGAGTTTACGATCTTGTTAATTTAACCCAAATGCAATAAAATGATAATTATCAAATTCATAAGACGTTTTCACAAGCTCAGTTAGACCCTGTTGTGATTAGTAACTTGCGACTGTCTTATCTTCATGTGTTATAAAAACGGGTGATACTGTGCATTGAAAATTACAACCGATGTTTATTACATTTCATGCCGATATTACAATTATAGTTTGAAACTTGTAATTAGTTAATAATACTGCCAAATTATTGCTAAAATAATCATAAAACATTTGTTTACAGTTGTCTTCAAAATTAAACAGATCTGCTACATAGCGGTTGTAATTGGGTTAAGGGTTGCACTAATACCTCGAAAATACACAAAAGTACATGGACTGATTTTATTTGTCATTTAACTTACAGAAGTACAAAACATTTAATGTATAAAATGTATGAATGTATCAGATCAATTAAATTTAACAAATTGGATAAGGTTTTACAAATTTTAGAAATTGTTTTATTTTTATTATCTTGCTTCTAATCCAATATCAATTAAAATTTTGCCCTAGGTTGGCCTCTAAGTATAATATTTAATTCATTTGAAAATAAGTTCATTAAAAAAACTATTGATATATGAGTTATAAATTTAAAAAAGGTATTTTCTTTTATGCTGGTATCTTTCACTCATTGACAGGATGAAAAAAAATCTTTGCTTGAATTTGAAAGTTTACATAATCGATTTTATAATCGATTGTGAGCTGCCGATTCAATTTAATAATCGATAGTAAAATTGTTCCGATTTTACAACACTAGTAGTTTATCTCAGTAAGAAAATCAACATTTCATTAAAGGAGTGTTAAATTACAAATCCACATCTTTTAAACAAGAAGTTAAGAAACATTTAAAGAAAAAAACATTTTTTAATTACTGGACAGTAAAACGTGAAGAAGGACTGAACTCTCAAATACGTGATACTTATTTTTTTGTATAAAGAAAAGTGCACAGTGAAAACATATGTTTATTCAATCTCATGAAGTAAGATTAACAAAGAAAATGAAATGTATCTGGTTAATGTCCAATGAAAACTGAACAATAATTTCAAAGTTAAGTGAATTTCAAATTATTGCTTAAAAAGAAGACATATTCTAAATACTTTGGGATCTAAGTGATCTAGTGAACTACTTATACATATCATGGTATCATCTTCATATTTGTATTATATTAGCTACTTTTCTGAGGACAAAGCTATATGTATTGTTAATATGTTAATAGCAAACTGGTATATATTTAGCAAACCGCTGCACTTTCATATTCATGTATGTGTATGGACAATTTTGTATGTTTAATCTCCCATTTTGGAATTTCTCCCTAATACTTGTAAACTTGTATGCTCTCTGGGCCCAAAATTGAAAACAGAATTTTCTTATAGAGAGGTTCCTTTTTTTAAAGTAATTTTCTAAAAAGGGTTCCTTTTTTTAAAGGTAATTTTGTGCGATGAATGTATAAATTAGATTAGAAATATGTCATAAAAAGAAAATTTAATAAAAAAAGGATTAAAGTCCCGGGGGTCAAGATACTTGGGATAGGGGATGGGGGGTGGGGTCCTGTCCTCAAGCCGTATAGTCGTATAAGATGTTCAACAATAAACAATCAATATTTACATATATAGAAACAATTTAAAAACTTGTTGACATATACATGTACATGACTATTACACGTGCGTGACGACAGAATTATTATCATGCATAACATGAAGAAAGTTTTAGGCATATTTCTACTTAATACTTCCATTGCACAAAATTACCGAATCAATCAATAAATCAAATCCGTTTGGACCATCTATATTTATATGAATATCTTACTAGACAGATCCAGAGAAAGAAAGCAAACAAACAAAACAAGATCAATGATCATATTTTTTTGTAATATTTGTTTATTTCGCTGTTCTCTGTTGACTAAAAAACCAACCTAACGGATACAATAATGATCGGGCTCGGGAGTTGCTTAATTGTAAATCCTAGTACTGGCTGTCTATTTTCCCCGATTACTCTTACATAAATGTATCTTTGATTTGTAGACGTAATATGTTTAAAAACCCAGGGTGAGGAAATACTATTTTGAGAATGAATTACAAATGTAAATAATATTTTTTTTAAAAATAGATTTAAGGTATACAACTACATACTAAGACTTCAACACCTTTAGGAACCCCGACGTGCATCTGGGAACGAGACACCCCTATTGTGCATTTCGTGTATATTCTGTGTTAGTTCCAGGGGTTTCCTCAAGTTGAACAAACAATAGACTTTAATTAGATATACACAAACGAATTAAACCATGTCTAGACAACAAAGCAGCAATATCCCTCCAAATTTGACAATGGCAATGTGATAGTCTTTTTTATCTTTCAAATGTGTCTAGCAGATCTAGAATTAGATCTAGAAATAATAAAAATTGCAAAAAAAAAGAATACATATTATAAACTGATTATTAAATGAAAGCATTTATTATTCATTCAATTCTAATTTTGTTTAATAACCGTATAAACTTTAAAAAAAGAAAAGAAAGACAAGTTTGTGTGAATGTGTATCGTGTTCTTTTCCGGAAACAAATTCTGAATATATACGAATTGATGTACATTTGTATTAATGAATTCTAAATCCGGTTGAATGAAAATTATGAATTAAACATCATGTGCCTACTGTCAAAAAATTGATTGTTCTCGACTAAGTTTTATTTAGTCAAATATAAAGTATTAATTACTAATGAGAGAGAGAGAGAGAGAGAGAGAGAGAGAACTTTCACCGATTACGTTATAATAGGAAACAAACATACTTTTATATAATTTCATGCGCAGATCTAAAGACAAGGACTGCGCTCGCCACTACAATGACTTTGAAACAAAAACCAACAAATATCTGGAGAATTTTTTATAACGGCGATCTGTGTTCATTCAACCGGCGTTGATAACGGCGATTTGTTTTCATTGGAGCGACGTGTTTACACAAGCAAAACTTGGGTGTAGATACCAGTTTCGGCATGATGTGTGATGACAATTAAAACCGCCTGGAACTCCCCCCCCCCCCCCACGTCCTTGGAAACTATATCATCATTCAGATCACCCCCTCCCACCCCTACAAAAAAGTTCTTGCATCTAATTTAATGTATTTAATATGAATCTGTTCAGCTTGATCAAAGTTGACTTAAAGGGAACTTAAAGACGGTGTAAAGACAACTTAAAGGGAGGGTAAATGTCACTTAAAGATGATTAAAGCTATCTTAATGTGGCTTAAAGAAGTTTGGACATTAAGGACCTATAAGCTTTTGCTTAAAGGTGACGTAAAGGTTGCTTAAAGATCGTTTATCCTTTAAGATTCTTCAAGCCACATTTATGAATTTGCTTAAAGATGGTTTTTCGCCCTGTGAATCTCCAAATTTGACAAATTTATTAGTAAATAATCACAAGTGGCACATGCTTTATTGATAAAGCTAAAATGCAAATAATATCATATGAACACCATTTACAGTAGGTACACTACATCAGCAACTGTCGCTTGGAGCAGCAGTAACCCTACATACAATGGTGATCACGTGATCATGCCATGTCCATAAAACCGTGCTTAGCGATCCCTGCAATATGAAGATTGTGATTTGTTTAAATTGTTCTAGCTTTAAAAAAAACTAATTTCCACGAGTAAGCAGATACATACGTTGGTAATTTGTGCAGTATATCAAAGTTGGTGATGTTATAAAAATAAAAAAACCTAAATTTGCATGATTTTTGTACATTAAATGTTGAACCGCTAGGTTCTAACACTGTTGCAAAGTATATAAATGATATAATCAAATATTTAAGATTACCCAACAAAATAATATATAAATAACACAACATTATTATATTAAGGTGGCACTTCCTTAAACAAATTTGTATATAAGAAATGCTGTTTTAAAAAAATACGTTCAATCAAATATAAAATAAAAGATACTCACAGTGTGTCTTCTGCAATTCAAAGAATGTATCCGTTTGCAAGGCAGCTGGTAATGTAATATTCACTTAGAACGGCAGTCACCAAATATATAGCAGTAATCACGTGATCGCCTTATTCCATAAAACCGTGCTTAGCGATCCCTGCAATTGTTTCACCTGCAGCTTTAAACAAAACTAATATATACATTTAAACAGATACAAGTCTTGGCAATTTTAAGGTGAATCAAAACTGTTGATAAAAAAAGGAAATAACTAAATATGAAAGGCTTTTGTACATTAACTGTTGCACAGCAAGGCATGAACACAGTTGCAAAGTAAATGAGTGTTAGTATCCAACTAAAAATGTAAAGTTACACATTAAAAGAGCTTACTTTCAGTATGTTCTGTTTGAAAATAGCAAAGCATAATCAAAATGTTTTAATTTATAGCAGCAGATTGCCTAGTACTTTAGAATAAGATTTATAAATTTTACAGCAACAAAAACCTACAATAAAATATTTTTTTCCTAATATTTTATATGGAAATCAGGGTGATGAGAAAAGAAAATCCGAGCTTTTAAACTTTAACATTGCAAGTATTGTCATTTCGATAAAAAAAAAAAACAGGGCATTTTTTGTAGGACGATATTTAGAGCTTTTCCAATACATGTACTACGAATACACTTTTACCAATTTCACTTTTTCAAACATAAATACATAACCATACATATCATGTACATATTTTGTGTCACTCTTTAGCTTCAAAAACCGGAGGACCTCAAATCAGCTTAAATATTGAATAAAATAATTAATTTCCTGTGTCTAAATATATTATCAAATTGTTGTTTAGAGAAATTCTCTGCCATCTCTAGTGTCATTTTTAAAAATATATATATATAACAAATTCACAAATGCTTTCTTTGGCAGTACTTCATTATTAGACAAATTTCTAAAATAGATAATCGGTATTTGTAATAAATGTATCTTAATATTAGGGAAATAATATTTTGTATAAAGAAAATCACAACCGTTGAAAACAAAGAATGCTATATTTTAAAATGCATTTAAGAAATATATTTGATAGGCAATGCAATAGTAATGTTTATTTATAATATGTCTCAAAAACTTTAATATACAACTCAAGTCGTATGCAATAAATCTAATATCTATGATTGTTTAATTTTATATTTCCTTTAACAAACTCGTTGAAATGTTTATAATAGTGTGTTTCTTTTTAATCACACATGGATAATATCAAACGAAAACCAACAAAAAAAATGAAATAAACAATTCAAACAAGAAACATTAATCCCTAAGCAGCTTGGAACACGAGATTGGATTAGCTGATAAGACCGGAGTAATTTTCCGTACATCCGACTTGAGCCGAGGTAAATAACGTGATGTCAAAATGCATTACTGCGGAATCAGTTTCATTCGTGGGGGTCAAAGTTCGTGGGTAGCCAAAATGTTCTTGGTTTTTTTGGGACTTACTTTTGTTGGTAGCAAGTTCGGAGTAACTTTAATGAATATTAAACAAATGTTTGTCTATCCGTTCGTGGATAAGAGTTACCCACGAAAGCCACGAACTTTGGTCCCCCACGATCAATGATGATTTCACATTAAAGGTGAGGTATCGATCCATAAAATGCATATAGGGTATATTTTGAATGTGTAATACATCCTTGATTGGACATGGAAAACAGGTTCATTTGGTTTACATAGGAAATAGATTCATTTTCCAGGTCTAATCAAGGATGTACGGGGTTTTACCCAGGTTGAATTTCATACACACTGAGGCCCAAGACCGAGTGAACCTGGATTACTAATACTGTACCTTTAGATAGACAAATGATTATTTTTCCCGTTCAGTTTTGTTGATATGTGGAAAGTAGCAATGTAAGTATTTGTTGACTGAAAATAGTTAGGCGTAATCATTGAAAGTTTATTATAATGAAAAGAATCGCAAAATTTAAGAAACCTATTGAGTATGTTGTTGTCTTTGTAATGATAATTTGAAATAGTGTTCTATCATTTATTTCTTCTGGTAAACAAATCTGCATACCACGCATTTAAAAAGACTCAAAAGACAAGAAGAGTTCTTAAATAACGACATGTAGGCAATAAATTAGACATGTGATACGAATTGTGTTGTACCTTGGTATCATATTTTGTCTAGATATAGTTACATAATATGATGGTTGGCGTATTAAATGTAATATGATATTTTTTTTTTTAAAGAGAATTCGTTTAAACGAGTCTCGTATTAAAGAAATGATAGTTACAATTTATAAATGCTATTATGTTTGGTCACAAAATCCCGAAGTCACCTTGTCTCTTTCTCGATCATATACGTTTTAGATAATAGCCATGTGTTGAAGTTGAAAGAAACACGAGTGTCAACATATGAACTTTCTTTTAGAAGTTCAAGTTTAAAGGAATATCATAGAGAGGCAGAGAAACAGACGGACAGACATGCAGACGGACAAACATACAGACATAGTGACAAATAGACAGATAGAAAGACACCGATAAATAAATAAAAGGTGGATGAATGGATGGTGGGATAGATATATCGATAGATAGAGTGATAAAAATTATATTTTTTTCAAGAAAACTGCATGATACACCGGTTACAGTAAAGAACCCCCACTTAATAAGATATTCTTCTTTTTTACTTAACTAATATTTTATTGAAATATGTTTTAAAATGTGAAATATAAAATTTATTTTATAGATCTAACGTATATACTACATAAAATATGAATTAAACAATAAATCATAGTCACTCTGTCTTAGAAAACAAACTGGAAAATATTGAAAATAGCTTATGTTCATAAAGGCGCTATATTCCAGACGAAAGCTTATATGAATTATATTATCTCTTTATAAATACAGAAACTAAAATCATTCAGTCGAGTCGGCATAAACAAATACATTTACGCTTACAAAAATGAACGTTTTATAACAGGAAAACATTTTATTTTTGAAGATTCTCTTCACAGGATAGCTCTACCATTCAGTCAACTGAAATGTGACCGAAATGTAACTGAGAGGTGACTGAATATCATAGCTATGCCATTCAGTCACCTTTCCAGACCATTCAGTAAACATTTTGTTGACTGAATAACAAAGCTTCATCCTGTGCTTGTCGTCGATTGTTTGATGGTACCAACCTATTATTTTCGTTACATATCTCGTTTTTCATTTCTCTCTCTCTCTCTCTCTCTCTCTCTCTCTCTCTCTCTCTCTCTCTCTTTCTCTCTCTTATTTTACGCGAGTACTTATTTTCACGATTCTATCATTTTGCATCAAATCGCGAGAATTTAAAATCGCGAACACCGATTTTTCATCGTATTTCATAACAGTTTACATTTGTTCGAAAAATTAAAGCGAGAATTTTAAATCCGTGAGATGTGCATCTCGCGATTTTACGCGACTATAAATTCCTCGCGTTTAATTAGGAATTTACAGTAGACATTGAGAATAAATGCAGGACAAGCAAAATTCACTGCATCCTTATTTCAATAAGGATAGAGTTTCACAAAGTCATCTTGTGCTTTTCACAGTAACATATATTTGAATTATTATTCCATTAATGATATATTTAAATTTTCTTGAGGTCTTTAAGACATCTCAACTACATTAAGGATTGCAGATATCAAATTAAGCAAGGTTTTCCAAAAAAAAGTATATTAAAATTACCAGTACGTTTGATATATATATATATATATATATATAGCATTTACATGTGCATATCTAAAAGGTAATTCTAAAACTTACTCCTTCGGTTTAAAGTGGTAAAATATTCAACAAATTAACACTTTCAATGCATGATCGTCATTTTTTTAACTGCATCTTACAAAACGAATTATATAATTTTGAAAATGCCCGATGTTTATAAAAGCGCTTTATTGTAGTCGAGAGCTTTTATTAATTGTAATGCGCCTCTTTAAGGACACACAAACTTAAACCACTTCTATACTACTATATTAAAATAATAGACTCGAATTTTTGGGCTTTAATACCGAGAAATCGGAAGGGTACTGTCTTTTGTTTTATATATTTTAAACATCATTGGTACTTTAAGATTACCAATTTTTTTTAATTTTTTATTAATCAAGCTTCGCTAATTAATAATCAACGAAAATTCATTTAAAAAATCCGGAATTCATCTGGATTTTTGGAATTTTACAATCTTGCGCATGCGCATTACATTCACGCTAAATCACGGTAGGCTCTTTATTTTATGTTTCCACAATATCCCATTTGCATGGATAAACTCAGGAACGATTAAACAAATACGTGTAAATTTTCATAGAAAATTTGCTATATATTCTGTTCATCAAAGAAAATACGGGAGATAACTCTAACTCAGTGCATTTCATATGAAAAATACCGAGAGTTCCAAATATCAACATGGTGTGTAAATTTGAAGCAAGTAAAACACGTTAGTGAAAAAGTGTTGAATTCTTCATTAATATGAATTAAATTTTTAGATGAAAGGTATTTACAGTCTCAAAATGGTTTGTTATGAAATATTTGACAGTTATTTTCAATGCAGCTTCATTAATTTCTCCAAAATCGTTTCTGAGCGATTCTGCAATTTTTTGCTACTTTACGGGTGCATATGGGAGGCATTTTAATTGTGGTGAAGGCCTGTCCCGAGACACAGTTAGATTATCTAACTAAGCAACGTGTATTGAAATTAATAGCATTATTGTAGGCTTAAAGCTTGGTTATGTAAATGTCAACAATGCGGTGTGTCGATGTATCTATTTCGTAAATGCCCGATATCATATGCAAATGAATGTCAACCCGTGCACGCACGGGTCAAAGTCTAGTATACAATAACGTTTTATAAATGAAGGAATGAGCAAATAATAATGGGATTACTCGGTCCTCACAAAGTAATTACAAAAAAACTCGTTTTTATTGAATTATAAGGGACCATAGTGAAAACTTCGTTACACTTATAACCGCAGTTTTATAGCGTAGTTCTATGGCGTACATTTATAGCGATTTCGTAAGAAAGTTATAGCGAGTTTGTCATATAGTCAGCTTACAGTTCTTCAAACTATCATAAGTTATAAAAGCAAAATTAACGCCATTTTCAAAATATATTAATATAATCTTTTCATTTCATTTTTTTCAAATTTAGTGTATCATATTTAAAAATTGAATATTTAAGATATGCATCTTAAAATTTCAAGTATCTTCAATGAAATTTGTATTTAAAAAAACATAATATGAATGATATAATACGTTAAAATTTTGCAAGCGGGGGATCTGAAAATTATTTCGTTATAGCCGTAATTTGGCTATATCCGTGTTCGTTATACATATATTTGAGTTTTGCTGTAAATTGATGTTCTGGTCTCGCTTGTTTTATGCCTGCTTTCATATACAAAACTATAATGCTTTTTTTTATTACATTTTACACACTAAAAAATTTATTAATAGCCATACCTTCTAACAATTCATTCGTACCGATTTGCATTAAGCTTAAAGCGCCGACCGACTTAACATTCTTTTTTCTCTGATTTCATTTATTTTAAAGTTAATTTGCCCATAAAAATTCATTGGCTTCGATATTCTCAGTCAGGCTTGTGATAAAACTAACTATAAACATTAACATTGGTTCTTCATATATCATAATTTTATTTTCTACAATACAAAACACCGTAAAGTGTCAAATCTATAGTATAGATACAAAGCCATTACATGGAATTGAATATATTAAACACTAAAAATTGGCAACGACCTCACAAGAACAAGTTTCAAATATTCAAGACAGTCAGATTCTTCCTCTGGGCAAAGACATTTACAAGTAAGAAATAAAGAAAACATACAAGACGTTTAAATATAAGCAACTACAATTTAAAATATATGCATATAGTAAGAACTGCTACGTAAAGGAAAAAAATGGTTTTGTACGTATCTTGTCCGTGCGGGCGATCATTGAGATGTTATGTGTCAATATCCATTACACATTTTAATGCGTGTTTTGTCTCGGAATAAAATTTTTAGCATATACTCATTTTAGTCTGTCCAAAATAGCTACATTTTCTGTTCAGGAAGCGTAAACGACCTTGTGACATTGTTAATGAAAAACGAGTTGATCTTGTTTGAAAGGTGTTTCTGTTTTAAATCTTAGAATAATTGCTGTCCACTCGACCGTCAACGCCTTTTTAATATAATTGAGAAGTGTATCATGATATAGCAATTCTGACACGGGACGTGGAATGTGCAGCATTTTTCCACACTATTGGATCGACCATTTCAAATCTTTAATTCCAACAATCATTTTTCTATATCGAAAACAAAACTTTAAGAATTTGAAATTCATGAATTTTACAGCATCTCCTTATTATAGGTCTCTAATAATAGCAAAATAGTGTCTGTCCAGACACCGCAAACGATCTCGGTCTTTTGTTTTAAAGTAAATTCTGTTTGAAAAGTTTATTTGATTTGATTCTCAGCATACCTGCTGTCAAGTTGGTCACCAAGTCTTTTTTCAATTCCATGCACAAGTGTGTGATATCATGAAAGTGCAAGTTAAACACGGGACCAAAAAGTTTACAAAGTGTTCCCTTATACTTTATATCGAACATTTTAAGGCGTATTTATCTCTTCTGAATAATTCATTACCTTAATACCCATTTCAGCGAAAACTAGTATTAAACAGCATTTATAATACATTTGAAAAAGAGACAAAATACGAAAAATGACCTACATTCCGCGTGGTTGACTTTCATTTTTCAAATTAGTTTTATTACTACACATCTTTAAGTAAACCATAGCGACATAAACTTGAACGTAGCCTAAAAACTTTTTTTTTTCTTCCATGACTGAAACAGGTCGTAAATTAGCACGATATTTGAGTGCAAAGACCAGACATTTGCAGATTTAAACTGGGGTTTACATCAGATGTAAATAAAAACACATCTGAATGTAACGAACGGTCTGTATAGTAGTGATGAAAAATAGGTGATTGAAATAATTACTAAACTACATAGGTTCATGAATCATTAATGGGGATATATCCAAGTCATTCTTCGCTGAACTAGAAAAAAAATCTCCGAAATCAAAAATACTGCATGCATTACTACGGTCCTTTTTCTATGAATTTTTAAATTAATAATAAATTAACCAAAGTTGCATCGACTAATGATATACGTCTATTAAATGCCTATCATCATAACTAAGTCAAACGAAATATTCATCTACAATATACTTATTAATTTTCATCTCATTTCAACTGATCTAACACATCCTCGTTGATTTAAGTTGTCTAACGTGTCGGGTGGCAGATGTTCATTATATGGGTGTTTATCATAAATAGTTACCTGGAATAGTAGTGACAATAAGATAAAATAGGTTTCTTTCGTGTAAATGCTTCTTTTGTGCCGATACTGACCGTACGTATATAATATTTCGAATTTTTCGACATTGGCAACTGTATTGGTGTGTAATTACCACGTATTATTGGAAGCAGGAGACTTCAGCAGTCACAAAACTAAGAAAAGTATATACTAAATTGGGAACATACAGCGGAATGTAGTCTTCATTGGCAGATCATAATGACGGTGTTTACTCAAGTTCAAGTTATTTTTTTTCTGTACGAAAATCGTCTCATAGGTTTATATATTAATAACGTAAGATATAAAGCATGATTAATACATACATCATAAACTTACAAAAGATAGTATATGAATTATAGTAGGTACAATCATAATAAGTACACATGTAGTCTTCAAATACTCGGATCTAAATTTATTTGCAAAATACAGATATTATCCTAAATTGTTTGTGCTATAACAGATTACTTCATCACGACCCAAATCCAAAAGAGCGGGGATACTTATCAGAATTTTTGGCTGCAAGAAGTGATATCACTCCATTTTGGTGATATGAATAAGTTCAATGACTTCGCTTATTTCAACGTTAATGAAAGCGTCCGCACATAATGTAATTGTCCCTGAAGAAATTTTCATGTTTGCCCAATGAATGTCAATAATTACTTTTTAGAGAAGATCTGTTTCTGCTGACCCAAGTACTTTAGATGGAATATTTGTTTAACTTCATAATTTAATGAAGTTTGTTTTAAAAATTGAAATTGTTCGAATCTTTATCCAAACAATATGTGTTACTTTTACGGATTTTACGGCATTTCTTTCTTATTTTCCTAGATACGCCCGTTTTAATATTGGACACATTTTATGATAGAATCATTTGTCTCTACAAATGCAATCAGAATGAAACCTTTTTGATTCTAATCATGATGGCATACGTTAATAATGAAATAGTTTTATAACACTTGTATATAATAATGTTTAGTAATTCCCCCTCCCCCCTTCAAAATGAAACGGTAAAATATACAACCGAACACAACACTGGCTACGAACTTAAATATATAAATTTACCAGTTATTTAAAAGAAGATGATGATTCTTATCATAAAGTTTGCTTTAGTTCAGTTTAATGTGTTTTTTCAGAGAGAAATGTGGCGCCTACCCTGCGACTGATAACATCAGATGGTAACAAAATATCACGACTTTATACCTGACTTTTTTGTCGCCTTTCTGTATTACGTGTTACATTTGTGACCATAAATCGCAAATAATACTTTTTTAGACAGAGAATTGTTTTTTCTGAAGGCTTTCCCACAATATCAATAACATTCTTAACAAAACAGAAATTTAAATATTTAACCTGGCATCAACAAAAAAAAACAAAAACAAAAACAAAAAAAACGGTGACAAAACACCTGGTTCTTCAGAATATCATGTTTATTTTAGGAAGTGCATATGTGTGAACATATTTTAATAGAACAATGAAATATTTTTAAATGCGCGTTGCTTTACTCCAAATTACTGTTGCAATTTTTATTAATTGAACGTTTTTCTTTAAACAATACATTGCATGTTTGTAAACATGGTACATTTTCATTTCTAAACAGATGTAACACAATTAACATTGCGTATGCTTACAGGGCTTGACATATTATGTAGATTCCCCACGTTACATAAATTGAGGTCGTACCAGCTTCTCTGAATAAAGTTTTCTGAACATTCATGCAACTTTATTGACTTTATTAACTCAAAGTATAAACCATCACTGAAACAACTTTTTAAGCCAAGTTTACGGCTCAAAAAGTAATTGCAGGTATTTTCTCCCTATTCTATGCAGACATTTTATGTAATCTCACATCAGCCAAATATACTGTAGAATCATTAGATTTAGTGGTGGCTCAATTCTCTTGGAATTTATGGGTACCGATTAACCACAAATCAACAACCTCCATGAATTATTAAATTAGGGTTATAAAGTCTATTTCTTTTTGTAGATATAAGATAATATACGAAATAGCATACCCACAAACCTGTAAAAATTATGCAAAGAAAATTTGCCTCCACGAATTTTAATGATTCCACAGTATACTGAAATGAATTGTTATAATTCCGATCATCATTAAAATAAATAAAAACCCTCCTAATAATGAATAATATGACGATGTGCCTAGCAGACTGGTCTTAAAATATTTGCAAATTATCTAAAGCCGAAAAATTCATACTATACCAAGCATTTTTAATTGGCATGGTCACAAATTCTCTTTTTATAATAAAACAAAATATCGCTGATATCTTTACAGTAAACGATTAAATGATTAGTAATTATTAAAAATACATTAGTCAAGCATTGTAAACATTAAAATCTGAAACAAAAACCGTGACAACGCTTCTTGAACTTTTTCATTTTGGTCGGATGAGGACTTGCGCTTTCCATATTGTTGTACAGCGACCAGCGGGTAATTGTTTATATAAATGTAGTCAATGCACTGGGCGGACGAGGTCACTAGGGATTAAAGCAGCAGTCTGAGTTTAATTGTAAGAAGGACTCAAATTTGGATCGAGTTTTCAGAATTAAATAGTAAAGGAATGTCTTGGAAATGGTGATGGCCTTTGCTTCAGTGATTTTTATCAGTGATATTTTTTTTTCATTTATGTAATTTTAAGCACTTAAACAGAGATCTATCTGTCTGCCACTTATAATTCAACAATCACACTTTACTGCTTATCATCTAATAAGTCATCGGTCCGGGTATTGAATTATGTTAACCTATTGTATAGCTTATATATTATGCAGTTCCTTCTCTTGACGAAGAGGTATAATGAGCGTCTGAGATCGCAAATATGTAGAACACTCGTCAAAATGCATCACAAGTTGAAGCTCCGCCTTTCAATGAACTAGATATGAACATAAAGGTGACTGAATATCACAGTTATACCATTCACAGCTTCTTGTTGTGTAATGACGATGTGTAAAAGTTGAATTGTTAGTCTCAGACAGATGACTGTCTCTTCAAATGGCAATGGCATTCACGGATACACAGCCTCAGATCATTCAGATCCGATGATGTGAACGTTAAAGAACATGATCCCATTTTATTCCTCTTCCTCAAAGGATAAAATGAAATTTAAAAAATAATGAATAGAACGTAGCAAAATAACTAAACAACAATTGAATTAATATGTAATAAGAAGTATTACACAATGGGGAATTGGTGTTGTAAGCATGTTTTCCGTGCGGTTGATCATTGAGGTGTTGTGTGCAAAAAATCATTACGCATCGTTGTGCATGCCTTGTTTCGGAATAAATATTACAGCATCTTTTTAATTTACTTTGTCCACAATAGCAAACTGGTTTCTGTTCAAGAAGCGTATACGACCTTATTGCCTTGGTTGGTAAAAAGCCAGCTGATATCTTTTGAAAACTGTATGTTTTAAATCCCAGCACACTTGCTGTGCAGTCGGCCGTCAACGCTTTGTTGTTAGAGAAGTCTCTGATATCATGATAGAGCTATCACGAGACAGACTTTTAAAAAACAAAACTTTCAAAATTTCAAAATAATGTATTTCATCTTCTTATTTTGATTTTTTCCACAATATCGAAATGTTGCCGGACGCAGTGGACCATCTCGGTAGTAAAAGGGTTATATCAATACACCCTGATGACATTAATAAAAAAAATAATTTAGCTAACTAGATCATTCATACCTTTTTATAAATTTGTTGACAATGACACAATCATCATCTTTGGCCACATACATGCCGATTACTGTTTAAAAAAAATTGTTAACTTCATAATCAAATCAAATTATTTAAAAAAAACTATTGTAATTATGCTAATCTTTATTAAACCAAATTGTGAATAAAACGTTTTGTAATAGTTATTAGAACAAGACTAATATACCTAAAAGGAAAAAAATGAAAACAATATCTAATGTGATGATATCTTCACTGTCTCCGATCTCAGAATGTCGTTTCTATTTCTTATCTATTGTCAGTTAAAGACTATGTATCAAAAACCAAAAGACAGTAAACAAGATTTAATCCGGAAATGGATAACGTGTAAGTTTAGAAGATATTATTACGGTGCATGAGCGTTTGATTTTTATTGCAGATAGATTCATTTATGTTAAGGTGCAGATATAATTTAAATAAAGATGAAATACAGATATATTCACCTGTTCCGTGACAGTCCCTTACAATATAATTCTAATAACACGGCTTAAACTTAAATGTCGCGATTAAAACAAGATACCCCTATAATCACTGTTTATTTGTTGACGGTATATTTTATTTCTCATTAAGATAAATTAATTTTAATCGATCACACAAGACCTAATCAGTAAAATAGTATTTTTTCTACTTTCACTACGAATGAGAGCTAAATAGCAATTTTATTATGATTGAACAAGTCAGTCAAAGTCTTAAATATCATAATAAATTGTCAATTTTGCAATGTGCTGTACCTCATTGAATGACAAACAAACAAAAACGATAAGAAGCCAAACATTTTTGGACTTATATCAATCAAGAATAATTGGATGATTATTAGACTTTCGGCTACTAACTTTAAGCTTGAATATTTATTCATCGCTTAAATTGTCTGATTACTGCTCTTTTCTTTACACCGATTTATTTCTCCCAACAAATAATTGACTTTTTTGTTTTAAAGATATTAATGCTTCTTATTGTAAAGTTAAGAGGGTTTACTTAATTCAGTTGATCTTATATTAAGCACAAACAAGAAATTAATCACATAAATATTACTCAAATATTTATTTAAAAGAAAGTTATGTTTAAAAAAAAAAAAAAATATTCACTTGCACATCGTTATTGCATATCAATGAATACTTAATCCGACCATTAATCAACTCATGTTTACTCTCTGTTTATCGAATACATTGCGTTTAAATGAACGTATGAGATACAAAATGCGAAGAACTGGAACATATCAGTATTCCTTTTTATCACTATCTGATTAAAAAAAATTATTTTCAAAAGTATCATAAAATAGGTAATCAATTTTAAACATTAAATTTATGATATACCCTGTGTTCATTTAGATGAAAAAAAAATACAATAACAAACCGTCAACCATCTCAAAAATCCAGAAAACGAAATACAAATTCAAAGCAGAGCAACAAGGACCTCCAAGATATAGGTAGGATCAGGTGCCATGGAGGAGTGAGCATCCTCTGCTGACCGGTCACACCCGCCGTGTGCTCTTTGTCGTAATCGGGAAAATAAAAACCGCAAAAGTCCGTAGACAATTAGGTAATTAATTATGGTCTAAAAATAAGTATGAAAAACGTCAGTCAGCATGCGACCCAGTGGAAGATTGTATTTGCTGACAAGGTCGTTGTATCGACCATAGAACGTAGGAAAAGATGACTTTAAACAAGACTGTTGATAGTCCTGTTTTATCATCTTGTTTGTCCGTAGCTTGCCTCGTCTTAGAAACTGTTCATACGAAGAGCATGCCCTTGCGTATCGAATTAACTGAGAGACAAAAACACCATATGCAGATGATGAAGGTATATTGCTACATAAGAAAGGAAGGTTGACTATAGAAAAAATTGAAGTCATCGCGTTTATCCGAAAGTTTTGTTGTTAGGTTACCATCAATGTTCATTTTCAGTAAAATATCCAAATATGAAACAGATGACGCTGACTTTGTGGTATCTTTTATTTCAAGTTCATTGGGACATATCGAGTCGACGTACGTATGGAAATAACAATTGTTAATTGTTAATACGTCGTCGATGTACCTAAATGTTGAGTTGAAGGCCACATCGAGTGATTTATTTTTTTCAGGTACAAGTTTTTGAATGAATTCTGCTTCAAAAGAATACAAAAATAGGTCTGCTAACAATGGGGCACAATTGGTACCCATGGGAATTCCAACAGATTGTTGGAAGACTTGATTTATATATAGTAGTATGAATTTGAATTTAAAAGAAAAACTTTATCCGATATTTATTTAACAATTATTATCTATAAAAGTTAGTTTGGTATGTTATCAAAAGTCAATAGCATGAAACGTCTTAATAAATGTTTGTAATACACATATGATTTTTTTTTCTACAACAGACATTAGAAGAAACTGATCTTACCTCCAAGGTAATGAAACGTCTTAATAAATGTTTGTAATACACATATGATTTTTTTTCTACAACAGACATTAGAAGAAACTGATCTTACCTCCAAGGATCTTAATTCTTAAATTGAATACCGAATACGGACTATAAGTTAGTTATTTATTTCTGATATATTCTTTATAAGAAGAGGCATACAAGCATATGTTGTATCAATAACATTTGTCAACCACATCTCCTGAAATAAAGCTGTGCAGATAAACAGTCCGTATAACAACAGACATATGTATTTGCTAAAGAATACAAAGCACAAAACAAAACTTTTTTTTCGTTTTATTTACCTATGATTAAACAAAACCGATATTTTCAGACATGTTACTTCAGATGTCCTCAATCCATTTGCCTCTGACGTGAAATCGTAAAGATGATCTCACTAGTCTGAATAGAAAACAAGTGTAGTTAAATTTACCTACAAGGTAATTATTTCATCTCATTTCCACTAATTAAACCATCCTCGTTGATTTCAGTTGTTGAACGTGTCGAGTGGCAGGACTTTATTATCTGGATGCATAAGAAGAATAGATACCTAGAATAACAATAAAATAAATCAGGTTTCTTTGATCAAGATGCTTCTCTTGTGCCGACTCTGACCGTACGTAATATTTTTAACTAATACTGCGGCACTGACAATTGTGTTTGTGTACGTGAAATTACCACGTATAATTGTAACAATACGTAGAGGAAGCAGGTGACTTCAGAAGTCACCCATTGTCATACCACCTAAACTAAGAAAAGTATATACCTGATTGGGAACATACGGCGAAATGTTGCCTTCATTGGCCGATCATGATGATGATGGATACTCAAGCTCTTTATTTCCGTAAAACAATCGTCTCATAGGTTTACATATTAATAAAACATAAAACATGATAAGTAAATACATCATTGACTTACAATAGATATTATATTAATTATAGTTGGTACATACATAATAACTACAAATGTAATTTTTTAGTACTGTGATCTTAGTTTATTTGCAAAATACAGATATGTTTCTAAATTGTGTATTTCTTTTGTGTTTGTACTACAAAAACAATGAATTAAATAATCACGACCCAAATCCTTCAGATGCGTGGAGACATCAGAATCATTGGTTGCAAGAACTGATATCACTTCATTTTGATGATATGAATAAGTTCGATGACTTAGCTTGATTGACCGTTAATTAAAGCATCCGCACTTATTTCTTGACAAAAATTACAATGTTTGCCTAATAAATGTAAATTATTACTTTATAGAAATTACATGTTTCGATTGACCCACAGCATTCCGGTTATTACTTATGAGAGAATTCCTGTTAACTCTCTAATTTGATGAAGTTTGTTTAAAGAATTGAAATTTTTCGGATCTTTATAAACACAATATGTATTTTTAATTTGATGTATTGTTATGAGTATTTTTTATCATTCTAAGAATCATCTTTAAACAAAAGTTATAGCTCTGTAAATATGTAAATAAAATGATAGAACAAGTATTTGATATGTGATATTCTGTTTTTCTTTTTTCTGAGTGCAGAGTGTATTTTTCTTTTTCCCCGTCGTCAATACAAAAATCTCTATACGGTACTCGCATATTAAAAAAGATAAAACCCCATGGTGGATATTAAATCCATTACATTTGAAAGTATTGAATTTTGGGGGGTCTAGACACATAAACTTATGTAAGAGTCCTAAAGTATTAACATAATCTATTTAAAGATAAAATGGAGGAACATTTTAGTGACAACAATGGCTGACGCGTGGACCGTCTTTGTTTCCGCAACAGTCCTTCACAATTCAATTCAGATATTCCAAATGTTCACAAATGAAGCCAGATATTTTTCTATAAAAAACTGTTCATATGTCAACGGTATATCTTTGTAGTTACGCCCACTGAATCTCTCATATTAGATATAATTTATAATAGAATCACGTGTCTCTGCATATGTTATCAAAATGAAACCTCTTTGATTCGCAATATAGTTGAAATCGTTAATAATGAAGAACTTAGCAGAACACTTGTATATCATACTGTTTAATTATTTTTAACCCACCCATCCCCCACCCCTCCTTAAAAATCAAATGGGAAAACAAAATATATAAACCCCACGTTAGAATTACTTAAACATTAATATTAATTGTTGCTATAAAAAATCCGATGCCTATCCTGTGACTGATGACAATAAATGGTAACAAAATACATCAACATTATACCTGACTTCTTTGTCATCTTTTTGTATTAGGTATTACATCGTTGACCCCAAATCACAAATAATGTTTTTTTAGAGATAGTTTTTTTTATGAAAGCTTTCCCTCAATATCAATATCATTCTTAACAAAACAGAAATTTAAGTATTTAACCTGGCACCAAAAAAAAAAAAAAACAGTCTGACAAAACACCTGGTTTTTCTATTAACTTGCTTATATTAAAAATATATACAGTTGAACAGTTTTTTTAAATGCGGATTGTTTTTTCTTCAAATTACTGTTGCATCTTTAATCAATTGAACGTGTTTCTTTAAACAAGAAAAGGGCATATTTGTAAGCCTGGTAAATTTTCATTTCTTAACAGATCTAACATAATTAACTAATTAACATTTATATATGTTTACACCTTTTGGCAGATTATGCAACTTCTCCACATTACATAAATTGAGGTCGTACCAACTTCTCTGAATAAAGTTTATTTATCATTCATGTAATTAGTTTAAAACTAGCTATCATTAGCTTAAAGTATCAGCCATCACTCAAAACTCATTTTCAACCAAGTTTAGAACTCAAAAAATAATTGCCGACTATTTTCTCTCTTTATTCCGTGCAGGGGTTATTTGTACAGGTAACCTCACATAATCAAAATTTAATACATATGCTAAAACGAGATGATTATCATTCCGATCATCGTTGAAATTACACACAACCCTGCTCATAATATAACGATATGCTTAGCAGACTAGTCTTAAAAATATTTGCAAAATTGTCTAAAGCAAAATCGTTCATACATTATTAGATATTTTAGAAGAGGCCTGTCACAATTTCTCTTTTGATAATGGAAAAAAAATCACCTATATCGTGACAATTATTGGTATAATGCTGGTTAATAATTGGAAATTCTGTAGTTAACCATTGTAAACATTAAAATCTTAAAAGAAGAAAGTGTGGTCTTGCTTTTTAACTATTTCGTGTTGTCGAATTGCACTTTCCATATTGTTGTACAGCGACCAGAGTGATATCGTTTTTTTTAAATGTATACAATGCGATGGGTGGAGGGGGTCACTAGTGTATAAAAGATCAACTTGAGTTGAATTGCAAGGAACCTTCAATTCGGATAGTGTTTTCAAAATTGAATAGTTAATGGTCTCGGAACTGGTGTTGGTTTACGCTTCAGCCATTGTTTTCACCGAGATATTTTTTCATTTATTTATTTATTAAAACAGTCTATACATTATCACAATGTTTTGATGCAAAACCTGCATTTTTGCACAGCTGAAAAATATATGGCACTTTACTAACAGGAACATAAATAAGTTTTTTGGAAGTGAACAATATTGGTACAGTGAGATAAATGTCGTAGCTCACCCCTTAGTGAAAGTTTTGCATTTTGAGTCAATGTCATACTTTGTAATATTATACTGTTTATTGTCGTTACTTAAATAATAATCGTGGGAAATATTATCGCACCCTTAATCAAATCTGAATTAGCATCTAAATACTTTGGATTTGTCATCAAAATTGCATACCATACATTTCAGAAGTTAAGAAGATGTCTTAAATTACGACACATATGCAATTAATTAGACACATAATATATATTTTGCGCCATGTATTGGTATCATATACTGTCATAGTATAGTCACATGATATGATAGTTAATATGTTGATTGTATTACAAATACTAATTTTAACCAGACCTTATGTTTAACAAGAAAAGAATCGTATAATAGAGATTAAGATTACAATTAATAAATGCGATTTAATTTGATATGAATCTTTGTTACAATTTTACAGTCACCTTGTGCTTTTTACTCCCATATTCGTTTTTAATAAAATGTTGGGTTTTTTAATTTCATAAATGCGATTTTCTTCTTCCAAGACGTATGCATATTTTTGCACAAACAATTAATCAGTTAAAAGTGTATCGATAATCAACTAGATAGATAGATAGATAGATAGATAGATAGATAGATAGATAGATAGATATATATAATTGTTTTAAAACAAATCTTCTTTTCTTGAACATCTATTTTATAAATGTACAGCAGTTGCTTGCTTCAAATACAGTAGTACTTAACCATGTTATTATTTTTGACAATAAAATATTGAAAATCATTTTAAGTGTAATTTAGTTAATATCGTATGTATTATAAATTGGTCTTTTGTATATTTAAATTTTGTTGAAGCATTTAAGACTTTTTAAATACATTAATGATTGCAAATATTAAATTCAGCCAGGTTTTAAGAATTGTATAATAAAATCACAGGTATTTTCATAAAATATCTTATACGTTATATTTATATATCCGTTAATGTTAAGGTGTAACAGTTGTTTGATAAGATAGATTGATTCAAAGTAGTCCGTCGCTAAACAACATATGTTTATAAATGGCCCACTGCATAAAAATTAAATAAACGTCGAACATTGGCATTTCTTTCAACATTCAAAACTTTAGTCTCAAACTTACTTCTTATGGTTTGACTAAAATAATTTAAAACAAAAATAACATTTTCAACATATAATATTCAAATATCACAATCACAATCAGTCTCTTCCCCAGGCCACACTGCTTTACATAAAATGAAATTTGAAAAAAGAACGAAAAAAAAACCCCGCACATCAACAGTTGAAACGACGTTATTTGTTGATAATCATTACACATTGTAGTGCTTGTTTTATCTCGGAATAGATCATAAATCATCTAAGCACTTCAGTTTTATCCACAATAGCATAACATTTTCTGTTCAGAAAGCGTAAACAATCTTATGACCTGGGAAAAAAACCCAGCTGATCTGTTTTCAAAAATGTACCTGTGTTAAATCTGCACACCATTGCTTTTCAGTCGGCCGTGAACGCTTTGTTCATACAATGGAGATGTATCTGATAGCATGATACAGCAAATGGCGAGACTGTTTTAAAAAACAAACTTCAAGATATTCAAGATAATGAAT
>WFKH01011926.1:78521404-78533066 GCA_016163765.1 Magallana hongkongensis | reverse complement strand
ATAATTGCCAGTAGTATTGATATTATTTACCTATATTTATTACAAATAGCACTAACTATTCTGACGAAGTCTCCAATGCAAGGAATTTGTGAATTCGGGAGCTGTTTTCCTAGGTATATCCATGTCTTTATCCGTGCATTCACAGACTCTACCACCCATCGGATCTGATTTGGGATATAAAATATTGGTATTATTAACATTCTTCCATGGATTTAAAACGCGAATCTGTTTTTTCTGACATTTAAAACTCTAGACATTTAGAAACAATTACATATTGCTTGGTGGATTTTTAGATATTCATACAAGTATGTTACATGTAGATTGGAATAATTTAAAACTTTTCAAAGATAGAAATAAGTCTTTTCGTTTGCACGTATTTCTTCAATTTTATTCTAAAGGTATTTTGTAAAAGCGTACCTTGGTAATTAATCTGGAATTATTCGTTTCCTTAGTAGTATGCTGCTTTTGGCCTTTTGCAGGAAGGACGGCATTTCCATATTGATTCCGAGCTCGGAAAGTACTCCCGCTGAATCCCGAAATCCACGGTCCACAATCATGATGTCATCCTCCTTAATTGATTTATTAAATGTATAAAGAATGACACCAAAACTACGAGAGTTCTGATTGATATACAACATGTTAAAATACTTTTTATACCCTAACTAAGAGAAAGGAGTAAATCAAAATTTGGAGATTGTAATCGTTAACCTTTGGCACTTGATTTTTTTTAAGAGTTATCTCTCATAATCTACCATTAATAAGTATAAGAAAATCAACTTTTCTTTGACTATCTGCGGTAGGTTATAAATGTGTGTGTCAACTTGCCATTTACAATAGACATTTATGCAGCAAAAGATTAGTATGAAAATCATATAACCTAAGAAAAAATCACTATAATTCACAAATAAAACTTTAAAAATTCCAATCGTGAATTATCATTATTCAAAATTAAATCCTTTCAAAATTACATACCAAGTAAACAGCATTCAAATATGAAATAATACCTTTAAAATTTAAATACCTTAATCCACGATTTTATTTCTTGGACATTTGTAGCAAATATGTGGTTCAGGATTTTGGCATCCGAGTTCTTGCCATCCGCTAAATAGGGTCCAATGGCAGCCACGATATACCATGTAGTGCTCACTATCATCATTGGCTTAACAAGATGCCTATGTTTCTGCATGCTAAAGGAGCGTCGCTGAAATGCAAAATCTGTACTCTTTTGAATATAAATATATGTTCCATCAAGTACTAATATTGCCTTTTCATCACTTGGACAGAAAAGTTCTTTTGCAAGTGGCCGTGTGTGCTTTTGGATAACCGTGTCTCTGGTCACATGCTTGAATCCCAAATGCTGGGGCACAAAATGTATAAATTAATTTTTATTTGGAGTTCGGTGACACGCACAAATAAATTGAATGCTATTTAATGTGTTGAATTTTACTGTGTTATTCACCAAAAGGATTTTAATTATATTTCTAACGTAAAATTAAAATTGAGAAAAACACTTCCATTCCGCACAGGACATTTGCAAATTCAATTTAACGCGATCTATTTGATAAACATTTACTAGTATTATGTTGTTTACAGTTTATACTTATCTGTGGTTTAGACATATTGAACAGCACAGCAAGCAGTTTATTATCCAAAGATGTCCTCAGCTTTGTCAGAAGCACAGCAATGCATTGTTGCAACCACTATTGAAATAAAACCACTATTGAAATAAATTATTTCAATAGTGGTTGGGAATGTATTTCATTAGAAGAATCACTTTGCAACCACTATTGAAATAAAACCACTATTGAAATAAATTATTTCAATAGTGCTTGGGGTTGTATTTCATTAAAAGAATCACATTGCTACCACTATTGAAATACAACTACTATTAAAATTATATTTTCAATCGTAGTTGGGAATGAATTTCTTTTAAAATATTACTTTGTTATCACTATTTAAGCACAGTTGAAATTAAAAAAAAAGTTGCATATTATTGATGCAAACTATTTTCAAATGCAAGAAACTCTTTATATAACAAACAACTTCAAATACACAATTTAAGTTTTATAGACTTGCACATTAAACGGTAATACTAACCTAAAATAATAAATTAATGGTCTAATGTTAGGATTTTCACTGCTCTGCAGCAATAAATAACAAATTCTCGCAGATTTATATAGATATTGTTTTCATATTAATTTTTTTCTTTACCTTTCTCTTTCTATAAATATAGCATGTTTTATAAAAATTGTTAATTATTAATACTAAGGTGAACACCTTATAAGATGCCAGAACTTCTTTTCAAGCCTCTGCATATTAAATACACAATAAAATATGTCAAACCAATAAAACACAACTACTATAGAAATAAAAATTATTGTTTATTTTATTAACGTTGGGGATATGAAATTGGGTTTGACCATCCATCTGACCGTCTTCCGTCTATTATTTTGTTTTTTGTGAAACACTTTCTTTAATCAATACAGAAACAAATTATTTCAATAGTAGTCGGAATGAATTTCATTATGGGAATGACTCTGCAACCACCATTAAAATACAAACACTATTGAAATAGATTATTTCAATAGTGGTTGGGGATGTTTGCATTACGACCACTATTGAAATGAATTATTTCACTAGTGGTTAAAGATGTGTTTCATTACAACCACTATTGAAATAATTAATTTCAATAATGGTTTGGATGCATGTCATTTTTTTATGTCTATTATTCCGCCTGTGTGTAACACTTTTGTTTCCGGATGACAGGTGGTATGGAAAGAATGGCAATAAACAGGTGAATCAAAGTACATAGTAATAAAGAAGGAAGATATACTTCTTATTTGAAGAAATTCTCATACCACCTTTCATCCGAAAAGGAAAATGTTACGCACAGACGGAATTATAGACATGCAAATGACATGAAACCTAACCACTATTGAAATAATTTAGTTCAATAATGGTTGTAATAAAACGCATTCTTAATGACTATTGAAATAAATTATTTCAATAGTGGTCGTAATGAAATACATCCCCAACCGCTATTGAAATAATATATTTCAATAGTGTTTGTATTTCATTAGTGGTTGCAAAAAGATTCTCCTAAGGAAATACACCCCTACTACTATTGAAATACTTTGTTTCTGTAGTGATATACGAAAGTGTTTCACACAAACAAAATAATAGACGGAAGACTGTCAAACCCAATTTCATATCCCCACTCTGATTAAAAGTAAACGATAATATTTATTTCTATAGCAGTTGTGTTTAACAGATTTTCTTGTATATTTATTATGCAGGGGGTTTGAATAGAAGTTCTGGAAACTTACAAGGTGTTCAACTTGTCCCAAAAATTTACAATTTTCATAAAACATGTTATTAATGGAAAGAGAAAGGTAAAGAAAAAATGAAAACAATTTTATAGGGATGTATGTAAATCTGCAAGAATTGGTTATTTCAGCGCAGAAATGAAAATCCTTACATTAGTACATTAATTTCATAGTCTCGGATATTATTACAGTATAATATGCAAGTCTATAATACCTAAGTTGAGTAATTGAGAAATTCATTCCCAACTACGATTGAAAATATCCTTTCAATAGTACAGACCCTGAAACGTGCTACTACACCAGTTGCACGGTTCGGTTCGGTACGCTTTTTGAACGGTACGTTTCGCTTTGTGAACGGTACGGTTCGTTTTGTGAACGGTACGGTTCGCTCTGTGAACCGTACGGTTCGTTTTGTGAACGATACGGTTCGCTTCTTGCACGGTACGCTTTGCTAAAAATAGCTGCACGCTTTGTGAACGGTTTGCGCGCTTTATTAATGAGGTAGGCGTGGCCTGAACGCTCTGATTTTCTCGATATAATTTTGTTTAGTTTTTGCCCGATTGACTTCAACAAGGTGGTAATTATGACGAGCCTTTTTTCTTTACATGTATTTATATGATATATTACAAATGTATTTCAATCTAGTTAAAATCAGAACTTCCATTCGTTCCCCCGTTTTTTATATGTTGTGTGATACGTGTACTCATTGAAAACCGGGAAGCTGGGGATAGCTTTAATTTTGATTAGTCTGTTATTGTTCGATTTAATTTTTGCAATTATTACAATAGATTAAAAGAACTGTTTTACTTTAACCCGATATATGTTTGTTAATTCATCGATCTGGAGATAATTCTAACAAGCATCTAAAGATTATTTTTTCTATACATGAACTTGTACTGAAGTCATTAAATATTTTAAATCCATTTGAAATCGCTATAAAAATTGCCCCGACTCTTTCCGATATTTCTTTAGTTTCCTTTCTCGCTCTCTGGATTTTCGGCTAGTTGTTAAATTTACAAGCATCGTTCTATTTTTGTATCCATAATTCTTATGATCATTCTTTATTGCCTACTGTTGCCGATCAAATTCCCCTGGTTAATAGACAATGTAAAAATACACGCAATTAATGATAAGATAAACAATGAATTTCAGTTTCGAAATCTTGAAATTAACTGTTAAAGTTTTTCGACGCGGACTTTTATTCATTTAAATATTGATTCTATGATTTTCTGCACTTGTTCGTATACACAGATCACACCTACATGTAACCGGCCGTCATCGCTTCTCTTACTTGAAAAAACATCGCGTGTATAGTCAAAATATGACTAAAAGTTTTTTTATTCAGTAAAACTATACATGTACATGTACCATATTTCTTACAATAAATTATTATGTACACAATAAGTCAATAGCTTTTAATGGTGATATTTATCATTTTGTTGGACAAGTGTCCGCTCTATACTGTGTGCATGCGATTTAGCTGACGTTTTACAAATGCTGGCTAACCTGTTTATATTTCATTTACCTTTTTACTCGCATACATGTACTTGTTGTAAACAGGACACGGAAAAATACCCGGCAATCAACCACTGAATGTTAAAAGTAATAAATATATTAAGAATTTATCTAGTAACGAAAAATACGACAGCGATGTAAAGAGGCTGTTATGATCGCCAGTACATGAGTTATAATCATGAAGTCGGAAAGAAATGATTGTTGAATTATTTCAAATAGGAGCACTTTTTAAAATAAGGTTTTAAGAAAACATAAAACTAAAAGGTTTTCATTAGATAATTTTATTCTAGCTATGTAGGAGGAGCCAAGTAGCACGCGGCGCATGGCGTGATCTTAAACTGCTTGACAGGCGAAGCACGTGGAGTCCTGAAATTAAATCACGCTCAAAAGACCGACTATAAAAACCTAAATGAAACAATTGTTCAGTGATAAAACTTTAATTTAAAATGTAATATGATTAACACACAAGCACTCTCTCTCTCTCTCTCTCTCTCTCTCTCTCTCTCTCTCTCTCTCTCTTGCCTTTTCTTTAAGATAAAAAATCTCTTCCGTGAGATCGAAAATGGGCGTGTTGTACGGTTAGACGAAGACGTACACAACTTTGTAGTTTTTCTTTTGTCTTGAACAGGTGTGAAAACCCCCCGAGGGCATGTCGTTTTATACCCTGGGTTTGTTAATCACTATACACAGGAAATGATCGCGACTTAATAGACACAAGAAAGTCAAGAAAGCAAACTGGATAAACACGTTATGATTCAATGTGAGTTAAAGCAACCACAACTTTATATATATGTATGATACGTTTCTTATTTGAAGGAAAAACTGATTTGTTAAGTTGATTACCGACACCTGTTCATTTCACAATTTACGACAAACACATGTACATGTATTGACAGTTTATGGCGCTATGCAAAGAAAAGATAAGGTCTAAGAATTTTAAAGGAAATTAGATTAAAACATTTTTGTAACGGTTTGGATAAAAATAGTAGCTTTAAATTTTAGTATGTGTTATTTAATCCCGTATAACTAAAATCTAGCAAAATATTGAACTTATCTGGTCAGCGATAATCTCCGTCCGTATTAGTCAATAAGCCGTATATGGAAGTTGCACGTTTATTGCACTGGTACGCTTTTTTGGCCGTTTTAGGGCGGGTCTTGCATAAATTATATTGCACGCTTTTTGCACGGTACGGTTCGTTTTGTGAACGGTACGGTTCGCTTTGTGAACGGTACGGTTCGATTTGTGAACGGTCCGGTTCGCTTTGTGAACGGTTCGTTTCGTTTTGTGATCGGTATGGTTCGTTTCTTGCACGAAACGGTACGGTTCGTTTTAGAGGTGTAGTAGCACGTTATAGGGTCTGTAGTTGTATTTCAATATTGGTTGCAAAGTTATTCTTTTCATGAAATACATCCCCAACCGCTATTGAAATAATATATTTCAATAGTGTTTGTATTTCATTAGTGGTTGCAAAAAGATTCTCCTAAGGAAATACACCCCTACTACTATTGAAATAATTTGTTTCTGTAGTGATATACGAAAGTGTTTCACACAAACAAAATAATAGACGGAAGACTGTCAAACCCAATTTCATATCCCCACTCTGATTTAAAGTAAACGATAATATTTATTTCTATAGCAGTTGTGTTTAACAGATTTTCTTGTATATTTATTATGCAGGGGGTTTGAATAGAAGTTCTGGAAACTTACAAGGTGTTCAACTTGTCCCAAAAATTTACAATTTTCATAAAATATGTTATTTATGGAAAGAGAAAGGTAAAGAAAAAATGAAAACAATTGTATATGTATGTATGTAAATCTGCAAGAATTGGTTATTTCAGCGCAGAAATGAAAATCCTTACATTAGTACATTAATTTCATAGTCTCGGATATTATTACAGTATAATATGCAAGTCTATAATACCTAAGATGAGTAATTGAGAAATTCATTCCCAACTACGATTGAAAATATCCTTTCAATAGTAGTTGTATTTCAATACTGGTTGCAAAGTTATTCTTTTCATGAAATACATCCCCAACCACTATTGAAATAATTTATTTCAGTAGTGGTTTTATTTCAATACTGGTTGCACAGTGATTCTTCTAATGAAATACATCCCCAACCACTATTGAAATAATTTATTTCAATAGTGGTATTATTTCAAAAGTGGTTGCAACAATGCATGTTTTAATGCTTCTTGATCTTGACGGTCTAACATCTGCGGAGCTGACATATGTCAGTATGTCATCAAAATCACATTTTCTGAGACCGGTCAGAGTTACTTAATCATCATCTGTCATCGATTCTGGGTCATCGAAATCAAGCCGTGTCTTTCTTTTCATATTGGCCTCTTCTCTCAGTTGTTCAAGTAGTTCTATGATTGTAGCTCTGTTGATGAACGAGTGATCTTTTGTACATGTTTCCATCTCTAAAGATGTGAGGTCAAGCAAATTGTTGGTAAAATGGGAATGGTCAACATCGGGACCCAGCTGTAATTAACAGATTATGACATAAATTCACCTTGAATCTAGCTTCAGTCGGCACCTCTATTAACCTTGGTCCAGGTTTTCTGCAGAGGACACAGTAGACATGGCTTTTTGCTGTGGACTGTATAGGCAGAGAAACGGATGGCAGGCTTTGAACGTCGGTAGCTCGTTTGTTAGCTCGTTTGTTCTTATCAGGGCTTTATATATGAATATAAAATACCAAATAGTTTAATGTAGAATGTTGACTATAGACAGGGCCTCTAAACAGTAACTAGTGGATTTAGTTCTTTAAATGATTTGTTCACTGGCTCAAACTCTGTAACTAACCTATGTATACGGTTATTGTTAACTTAAGTTAAAATAAATCTCGCTACAGTACATGACATCCCTTGAAGATATCTGTGCATGTTAAAAAATATTGAAAAGCGTATTTTAACATGTTAAATTATAGCAAAATCGACCATACCTGCACTACATAAAGTGTGAATTAATGACGTCGAACAGCTATGTATTGCGTCAGAAGCGATTTTTTATTGAGCTTTAGTGATTGTGACGTAATATTAAAAATTCGATGTTCGCAACAATCACTCCTTTAAGGTGCGCGATATATTTACGCAAATGGAATTGGGTCCGTCGTCCTTAAGACAATTATTTGTAAGTATGAGCATGTACGAATGATCTTTATTTAGAACAGTTTGATGTTGCTAGGAAACAGGTTTCAGATCCATAATTGGATTGGTTAATTTAGATATTGAATCTCGAATTTCGAATCTCGAACGAGCCTTCTGGGTTTTTGTACAATCCCAATTGTATTTATGTACAATTCGAATATGTTAAAATCAAATCAAAGACAAGAATGATTGTTTTTGTTTAACCTTAAAAAGTATGATGGTTGATATTGCTTGTAAATTAAAACTTAGTTAAAGATAAATTATAGAATTTTTTTCAATGTATGTGTGTATCAGAATGTTACAGTTAAATATATAATTTTCAAATGTAAATGAATATTGCAGAGAAAGACAGTCAACGAAATAAGAATTAAGGCAAACCCATTAATGCTAAAGTACGTGTTGATTTTTCGGAGAATGGAAGAGAGGGATTTCCCCCTTCTACATGTTGGTTTTAGGCCCTCGAGTAGAGCGAGATATATTAACATAATCTACGGTAGACACTTTGATACGACGTGTCCAACTATACATTAACAGTATTTGGAAACGTCGTAGTGTGGTTTGAAAGATGACACTGTAACAATGTTATATTTGATAATAAGAGTGGATAATCTTTCCAGAGAAGGATCTAATTAAAGTGATTATGAGTCAAGTGAATCCCCGTGCTCTCCGATTATTTGATATGTCACACCATACGTTGTACTTCACAAGAACGCTGACCCGTCGTAGGGTTTGGCATTTGGCCCCCACCCCCTTTTTTTACACTGTTGTCCCTTGCATTTGACGGAAATGCATACTTCGTCATGAGCTGATCGAAACAAAAATAGTATGAAACACCGCCTGGAATATATGCTGCTGCGGTGATTATGCAATTGCTATTTCTATTTTAAGAATACTGCACAGTCTCTCACACCGGAGAGGCAAGGTCACTGTGTGTGAAGTCATGTAACAGAGAATGAAAAGGGCTGCAAAACCCACTGTATTCCTTTTATCTCTATTTGTTTACAAGACTGTGACGTATATTGAGTACATGTTTGTTTGAACAGCGTTTGTAATGATCCTCTATGAAATATAAAAATGGTCGTTGCTCACCATCAGACGAGTCGATCGTTGAATAAACATTCTCCGCATAGGTTCTATCGTTAACCATTTTGTTTATTAAAAATGTTTGTTGTAATGCAAACATTTTTAAAAAAATGTATTTAATCAAAGTTATGAAAAAAGAGGGGGAATGGTCAGACTATTTACCTTTTTGCCCTAAACATTCAAATGTCCCACACATTTATAATTATGTCTATTTTGTGTCAAAGTTTCCATAATGATCAGACTGTATATAGAGGAAAATGGTTTTCCGTTACTCTAACACTATCAATTAAGGCTGCCTCTAATGATTGTCTCTATAGTCAACAATTCAAAAACATCAAACACAGCATCGAAATTCGCCGATTTGAACTCAAAGAAAGTTTTATGCAGTTTCTAGCTATAAAGTTTCAAGCTATAAAAAAACTAAATGCCTGAATCGACCAATGAAAATGAGCGTCAAATGTTTCCATTAGTTTGAACATATTTTATTATGCAAATATATATATTTACATAAATGGATTATGCAGCAGACAATGCCTATGTAGGCCTTCTCTATAAGTTGCAAGGTAATACATATAAAGTGCAAGTTTTCAATAGTACGAGCCTTTAACACATTTCTTCAATAATGGTTAAGATAAAATTGACATTTAAACAATAAAATGCTTTCTTTGGTGATTCATGCGGGATACGAAGGTACACAGGGAAAAGTGGCTCGCATGATTTTCATGCGATTTCCTTTTCGCATGAAAATCATGCGATAATCATGCGAAAATCAGACGAAAAAGAGCTAGAGCCACGAAGCATCAAAATGTGCCTTAAAATTTTCACAAAACTTAAGTTTGAAACAATACAAATTGCAATTACTTATAATGTAGGGCACAATATTCTGCTTCTATGCATATGTAATTTTTTCACCTCGGCCCCACCGTTTAGCACATGCGCATCTTCAAACATACCATGGTCGTTAAAAATAGCTGAAAATTGTAGATTTTACTGCAGTATTTCCCGAATTTGAATGTGGCCACACTTGAGTACCTCTTTGAAACTTTTAAAACTGAAAGATATTGCAGAAATGCATCTGCCTGCAAAATTTCTTAGAGGTACTCAAGTGTGGCCAATATGTATTTTACAAATTTTGAAAATTTCAGTAACAGAATATAAAGCAGACCACTCTATTTTAGGGTAATTATTAACTTATTTTTTATTGAAACTGCATAAATTAATTAATAATGATAAAGAATTATTTGTGAGTATTCACAAATCATCATTTTATTTAATATTTGAGGAAGAAATGCATATAAACTGAACTTTAACATGTTTTATTTAGTAATTTTATATTGTGTATTCATGCTTACATCGTGCATCATCAATGACGTCATAGTTTGACGTTTGCGACGTCACTTGAATCTGTACACGGAATCTTGAGTGCTTTCAGTATTTTGCCAAAAGAACTTACCAGTAAAGTCTGCATTTTTTAAAAATATTATTTCTATGTACCACGGTATTATTCAATTGCAGTGGATAATGAAATACATTAACATTGTTAACAAACAGAAAAAAAAATTACAGGCAAAGTTAACATTGTACGTACGTTGATGGTAACAAATAAGTAAATATTCCTTTACCTTTGTGTAGAATAAGCGATAGCATCTATAACAGCTAGATGTTGGGGTGTTTTTGTCAAACACCTATATGCATTAAACGAAAGGAAAGATGCAAGCGATTTTTTAAAACTTGTGACACAAGTGTTTCTGAATATCACGGGACAGAGACAGTCAATATCACGTGTGAACATGTAATGTACAAGTATGATAAACTTAACTTACTCCATCAAAATAACTTTATTATTTAATTTCCAAGTACAGCTGTAATTGAACATTAAGCTATCGTCCCTTGCATAAAAAAATCTTGCCAATGCATTCGCCATTACGTTATCATCCACCTGTTGATTCGTCGCGTGGTCAATATATTTCCGGTGAACCGTTACATGCAGTAAGGGTTATTCTAAGATCGATCGTGTCCGTTTCGATGAAGACGACTTTTGGTATACACACCTTAGAATATATTATCAACATGTGCACTATATAACAGTCTAATCTTAATCGTGATGTCTTTGTTGATTATTCGTCCAATAAAATAAAAAAATCACCCTAAATGTGTGTACATCGGTGACTTTTGCCTATAAAATTCTCGATTGAAATTTTATTCGATTATTTTATGCGTGCTAAATCTAATTAAAGTTTGCCTTGTATTGCATATAAAAAGGACTCAGATTGCCAGGCCCTTTCCTTAAAAAAACATCGATGAGTGCAGAGAGATTTGAAATGGTATGTGTTCCTATTCACCCCCGCCCCTTAAAAAAATCAATCAATTTCCGGCCGAGTTTATTACAAATCTATACCTATATTATAACACAAATTCTACATGCTTGCTATGAATTCGGATTTTCAAGGCAATTTTACGACATTATTCATGTGCTACTGATTGGATTTGAAAAATCAAATGCTTTATAAAAATGTTCATTGTAACCTACCTTCGCTTCCAAATAGTGAACCCACATTCCCTCTCTCTCTCTCTCTCTCTCT
>WFKH01011926.1:78509401-78521304 GCA_016163765.1 Magallana hongkongensis | reverse complement strand
ATGTAAATAAATAGACGTTAAATTACGGCATTCATAAGGAATAATTAATTCATAAAAATATTTTTTGAGAAATCTTTTTTTTTTTTCATTTAATTAATGCACATTAAAACACTGCTGTGATGTCATTCCTTTGTTCCAGCAGTCCAACATTTTACTTGTGACAGTCCGATATTATTGAGCTTCTTAATATCAGACCGTTACCAGTGGTTACAATACTGGTATCCTTTAAAATCGGGCGGTCTCCGGTAAATCAACAATGAAATTCAATGACAGTGTTTTAAGTACGATATATGCCTCAAACACTTCTGTATGAAAAAATATCAGACAGTTCTCGGCCCTAACGGGTCTTGAAACTGTTTTAAATTATTTCATACAAAACTGTTTTCGGCATATATCCATTGCATATGTACACAGTCGCTGAACGGTTTTATTTCCCCACTTGAACAGTGAGTGAACGGTGAGCGCACGGTGATTGCACTCTAAACAAATGGTGAGCGCACGCTGAGCGGAATTTTTTGAGCGCTTTTGAACGGTGAGCGAACGCAGATCGCAAACCGTAGGGCAAGCGCAAAGGGAACGGTGAACGCACGGTGAACGGTATGTTAACTCTATGTGGACCCAGGATGAACGATTTATTCGAAGTGCCCCGGAAGTTATTGTTGATATAACAATAAACTACATGTACGTATTGTTATCAGCCTAAATATAATATTATCTGACTGATCAATAAGTGATCACTGAACGAACGCTGAGCGCAAGGCGAACGCTTTGTGAACTCACGGTGGGCGCTTTGTGAACAATGAGCGCGAACGGAGCGGAGAGCGCAAGTGAACGCACGGTGAAGGCACTGTGTCCGCACGGTGAACGCACGGAATATGGGAAAACAGAATGTTTCAGTGACTGAACACTGGCATCTAACTGCTATAAAACGCCAGGTTTTGGTGAAAATATCGAAGCCTTGAAACAAGTAAAATAATTATGCAGAATAATGTACACATACTGTTACAATAATGCATCAAAATTCGAGATTACATATAGCTCTGTAAAATTCAATTACCGTATTTCTGTCATATTTATATATTCATTTTTAATAATTTGTTTTTATATCGGTAGAATTAAATAATTAATTCTCAGTTATACACTGCACATTATCAGCATTCCTTCATGCAGTATCAAATTGCAGAAAAAAGAACTGTGAAGACACCGACATATTTAAATGTACCGCCGTTATATTGACCTCAACACTGGTCCCTGTATTTTTTAAAAACTTTATTGTAAATAAGCTTTTCATGGTATTTTCATCAATAATTTTTTTTCATAAATAAATTATAATGTCTACAAGATAAATTAATTCTGTTTTTGTTTATTTTATCAAATTCAAGCCATGCGTATTTTTATCATTATATGACGTTACTTAACAAAATTGACGTTTGTTTTACATTTTTTCATCAAAACAGTGACATATTGTAAACTCCGTTTACAAAAAAGTATTATAGATATCGAAAAAACAAAAACAGTTATGAAAAGCTAAGATTCCACACTATATTTCACCAAAATATGGTGATTTTTTATGATAGGGCAATTCTTGATGCTTCGTGGCTCTAGCTCTTTCTCGTGCGAATATCATGCGAATATGAAATTGCATGTTTTTCATATGAAAATTAAATTATTACAAATCAATCCATAACACTTTAAAAACATTCTTTCATTCATATTATGACATACTATTGTCTTTTTTGTTAAAAATGTGACATTAAGGCAATAAAACAATTGCTGCATGTGTTGGACTTAATACAGGTATAAATAAAAAATTAGAACAATGTTTACATTTTATTAAAATATACATGTATTCAATACTTTTTACACACATTCACGCCCACTGAGTTATATCTCTCTTCTTAGGTAATCAGTAAACATTAAGATTTTATTACATGTATATAAATACATGCTGATTGCATTGGTTATCATTTAAGATACATACTGTATATCTTAATATGTTTTTTTAAGATACAAAGAGTTTGCATGTACCAAATCTGTCGAACGCAGTAAGTGAATTATATATAGTTAAATGTCTAACTATATTTAAACATAAATTTATTTCAATGCTAGACAATGAAAATTCACTTAAAATTCATAACACTGTGATACAAGTTTTCCATGATTCCAAGATAGATTGCACAGATGCCAGTATATTTCAGAAGGATTCAGGCCTTTGTGGTCTCGAGTTTCAGTGTGTACCAATGTTATTAGACTGATGTTGGTGTAATCACTCCGGTGTCTGTATCCTTCCTTTTTCTGTAGCATTTCTCTTTATCCCTTTCCATTTTTAAATATCTTTGTCAACCTTGTGTATATGCAAGACAAAATATAATTAATAATAATACTTAAATAAAACAAACAAAGGTATCGAGGATATGTATTACAGCTTAAAACAAAAGATTTATACACATCTGCTCAGATGAGAAAAAAGAACTATTTTATTGTATCACTTACAGTATGTTTTATCAATCAAAAGCAAATGAGATCAAGAGGTAAGTCCAACCTCTTTTATTAAATATATATGTTCATCTGTGTTTGATTTTATATATAAAAAACTATTCAAAACACAACACATATTTCACCGAATAAATACTTACATGGTATTATCATATGGATAGTTTGTTGTGCATGATTTTCCAAGTGATATTTGTTACTGTTATAGCCATCATCATGCGCGGATCCATAAAATTTTTCCAGGGGGGGGGGGGGGGGGGTCCGGACGCCCCCGGCCCCCATATATACAACATATACTGAAGCAGCATTCATCATTTCTTCTGTCTGTGCAATATTGTTTCAAATCTTAAAACAACCCTGTAGGAACAAAACCCAAAATATTATGAAAATTTTCAAACTGCACATGTATACTCCTATAAATTAATAAACCGTGACATATTCATTGATAATATGAACAAAAAATTGTACATATAGGCCAATATGATATTCGAGTGCGGATCTGGGGGGGGGGGGGGGTAAAGGGGGCCCTAAAAAATTCAAATTTCTTTAAATTTACATTATATAATTTCTAAAAATATGGCTCCCCCCCCCCCCCCCCCCTTTTTTCCCCTTTTACCCTCGGACACCCCCCCCCCCCCCCGATTTTTTTCTAGATCCGCGCATGAACTCAGATTACAGCCGCATGTTTTAAATATCTGCATTTATTTCTTAATCTTTACGTTTATACCGTATTTATTCATTCTTGAATTAGAAATACACGAATATAGATTTGTTAATTTTTTTGTTACAATGCGGGGTAAACATGGTAAAGATAGAAAATGTTCCGTAGTTCTACGGAGAAAATTGAAAGACCGTCTGTCAACCCGAATTTTCTCCGTATAGTTACATGCACTGTAAATACCTGCATCAAAGTTTAATAAGAACAATACATTTTTTCGGTGTTTAAACATGTATCTGACAACGTTAATTAATAAATGACATGAACACACAGAATATGCATACACCTGAAACATCATTCATAGGGTAGCTGCATGTTTACGATCCGCTTCTCTCCTAACCAGGATCAGGATCAAGAACTTTCCAATCGCTGAATAAATAATCGTACGATAGATCTGACACATCTTGATAATGTTGATGTAAAATGTCTGCTGGCTTGCATCACCGATCAGCTAGCGTCAATTAAATATGTACATATGTTTGTATACTTGTAGCTAGAGAAAATTCAGTCTTGTCTGCACATCATTTATCGCGGGAGATAACTCAAACGGGATTTCGGAAAAGAGTAAATATGTTGGCAAGCGCTTAAGAAAAGATGCACATCAACCTGTTGCGTTTTAAATTTATTAATAATAATTATTTTAATAATATATAAATTATAAAATCTTATCTGATTTATTGCTTTTGTATATTGCACTAATATAAAACCAAACACCATCCTGACGGTTCTCAGTACCGAAAATATACGCAATATGTGACGTCAGCAGGAACGAGAACGAGACTCGAGTGCAAAGTGATTCAGTGATTGACAGAGGTAAGAAACATGCCATTTTTATGTTTTATCGGAAGATCACTGCTTCCCGTTTTGATAAAAAAAACATTCGAAATTTTTGCAGAATATATAAGTATTCCTTACAATTAACTGCGTAATGAAGATGACGTGTAGCGTGATGATGATCAGAGCCACCACGTAATACTTTAGCGTAATGTTATAATTATAGGCTTATGTAATAAAATAACTGATATCTTTTTCTTTGAAGCATGAACAAACATCCCTACACGGATATGGAGTTGGTACTATTTGGATGGAGGTGTGAACATGATGACATACTTGTTGTCTGTATAAAAGGTGAGGATAAATCAAAGTACTAAATATACTGAGATTTTTCGACCCAATCCAAAGCTTGAAAACTGTTTATTACACATTCTTGTTTTCTTCCAAGTTCTTTAGATAAAAACCCAAAGAAGAGAAGAAAAGACCCTTCCATATTTCTCCAGAGTGTCTTTCCACCAATAAGAGCAGGTTCATAATTAAGTAAGCACAACAATTCAGTTTTGTGAAGAATTTGTGTAGGAGTTGTGAATTATTAAATAAGAAAACTATTACTGAATATAAAGATTACAATAGCTGTATAACTTATATTACTTATATTCAGATATTTATTAGATCAAACAAGAATGAAATCATTTAGTAATACATCAATAATATTTGCAGAGAAAGTAAAGTATGCACATGCAGATTTGCTGAGACTCTGGAAAAGATTTTAACAATGTGACAACCAACAACATTCAGGAAACCTCAAAAATTCATGGATACAGTGGTTAGTAATACTTCTATGATTTAAGAGTTGTATGATAATTTGGATCAATGTTTAATATTGAAGCTCATTGAAGTGATTCAGACAACCGGCTTCAGCTAAAAGCTCAAGTGTGGATCACTATTGTCTTTTTTAATTCTGTCCCTGGACAGTCTCTGTCCGTTTGTAAACTTTTGACATTTTCTCCTTCTTCTCTAGAACAACAAATTTGTTCATATAATGGTCCCTAGGGTTGGGGTTGGGCCACAATAGAAGTTGTATTTGACATTTAGAAATGTTTTTCTAAAAATTGAAACAACAAAAGGGGTTTGATGTTTATGTGAGTAAAATTTGAAAATCCTTTTAAACAAGATGTACAGTTCTCTTCAAAGTTGTCCAAATGTTTTGTATTTGGCAGCCAAAAGTAGATTTGATAAGTTATGGCTATTGATGCTCAGGTGAGGGATTTGGCTTATATGGTATATTTTCACAAACTGATAGCATAAAATAACAATAAGGACATGTATCAGAGTGATAAAGTGAGAATGGTAGTATTCGGATATGACATAGAGAAATTTACTGTATCTGATCAACATGATCAAATCTGCTTTAACGAGCATTGATCATGTTACCAACTGCATATCATAAAGCAATGAATTTTGTTCATATCTTCCAATATTAATAATGCACATTCAAAATAGATATGCCATTCATGAATAGTAAAATTTTATGTACACTGCATTATGTAAATTTCCTTGTAGATTGATGAAGCAACAATCCTTTTCGAGAAGAAGAAGAAGAAACTTGAAATTTGTTCTCATCTGAATAAAAAGGATTATCCGAAGAAGATTATTGTCATTGTTTTCTGTTATCTCTGTATGAAGCAAATCGATTAGGACTTCAGTTTTCATTTCAATAACAGATTATATTCTCAAATTTAGATAAAAAAAAAAATCATAGAAGATTTCAAGATTATTAAATGAAGCTGCATAGTATTTTGTATGAAAATAGCATGATATTTGCATAATATTCGCATGACATTCGCATGAAACGACAATGAAACATAAGATATACATTTTCGCATGAATATTGTGCGAAATTTTAATCGTATGATATTCGCATGAAAATTATGTCAAAATCGCATGAAGTTTTCGCATGGAATTCATGCGTGTTACTTTTCGTCTCTTTCTCATGCGAAGAATTCGCATGAACTTTATGCGAATTTCATATGAGATTCATGCGAGCTACTTTTGCCTGTGTAGCGATCATTGCAGAAATACATTAACCGTATTAGCGTTTGCGGGTTATGTAATTTGTTTCTGCAATAATCGCTACCTTCACAACCAGCATAAATCATTAACAAGAACATTTTATTGTTTATATTTACATCTTTCTTTTAACAAATTAATAAATTGTTTGTAAAAAGTAAATAAAATTCACTAAATTACTGTTAATTTAGACCAGTACGTTAGCTAAAAGAAACAGCTAAATCGTCTTCTATAGGAATTTGAATCTGACATCATCATGATTATTTCGTGCAGTCCGGGATTTTTCTTAGGTCGCTGTAAGTTTTGACCAATCGATAAAAGAGGCGTGCAGATTTCAGTCTGGCTATTTCTATAGAGCTATGAATTAACTATAAGTTTCCGTAAGAAATAGAGGGAATCATCTTCGGTAGATGTAAATAGAACCCTAAGAATACATTTAAAATGTAAGTTACTAGTACATAGTGCATTCCATCACTTAATGACTTGTTTGCGCATAACAATACCATGATATTTGTATGATTATCGATTATAGTTATGTGTTTATCGAAGAAAAAGCTCAAACCAGTGTATATAAAGTCTGTTTTAGACTTGTTATCTGTATTTATTACATGTGATGCATGTAACATTTCAACGCAACAAATAAATAAACAAATATATTATGATTCAGTAATTATTCTTAAATCATGATTATTGGTTATAAAGTCGGCATACAGGACAAGAATTTATACACTACACATGTATATAATCTTTTTACAGATATGATACCTATATAAAAATTCAATAAATTATCAATCATTAAATAACTGATCAAAACAGAGGATGAAAAATGGCTGCAACACTCATTTTATTCCTTTTATCTCTATTTGTTTCCAGAACGGTGACTTATAGTGAGTACATAGTTTGTTTAAAACAGCATTTGTAATGTGTTTATAAGATATATATAATGATCGTTACTTACCATTAGACGAGTCATTACATGTATTTAGATAGAACTTTAAACTGGCATTTATATTTTCTCTATCTGCAGATAAATGTCATTTAGATCTCACAAAACTAGTGAGGCCTTTGATTGTTGGATGTAGAAAACAGACTTATGATTGTTAGATGAAGAAGATAGATGTACGGAAATCAGATGTAGACAGTAGATCTATGATTGTTAGATGTAGAAAATAGACATACGATAGATAGATGAACAAATAGACCTGCGGTAACAAGATGCAGAAAATAGATAAACGATAGTTAGATTTAGAAAATATACCTAGGATATTTAGATATACAAAATAGATCTACGATTGTTTGATGTATAAAATAGAACTATGGTTGGTAAATGTACAAAACGATAGTTAGATGTACAATATAATCCAACGATAACTAGACCTACGATTGTTAGATGTAGAAAGAAGACACACGATGGTTAGATGTAAAACAATAATTAACGATTGTTAGATATAGAAATTTGACATACAATCGTTAGGTGTAAAACAAAAATAATAGAGATCCATGGCATTACACGTATATTAGGAAATTATAAATATTGTAATATTTATAAATGATTCCTATTTTGCCGCTTATGATTCAAGTTTATTCATTCACTGAAACTGAACCTTACGATATTTTTTCAATTTAAATTAGATATAGATTAGCAAAATTCGCGGACTACAAGATCCAAGTAAAAAAGTAATGCTTTGTAAACGTAAGAATATTAGAAATATTATTTAATATTATTTATTAACAATATATAGTTTAAAAGTATTTTAAATGATTCATGAACATATTAAATGATAATATTATGATAAAGACAATGCAATATCCTAAGTAGTTATCAATTTATTTCAGAAATAAAGTACGAGTTTTCGTGAATGTTGCAGAATAACCTCTGAGGTCTAGAAATGTTTGTTTTGAAATATAAAAGCCGAGGCGTTATATTTTTAAACAACATTTAGAGACCGATAACAAGAACTTCATTTCTATTCTACTAACAGCCACGTATTTCTACAGATCGTTTCTCCTATAGAGAGACGATCTAGGTCATTTTCACGGCTTCCGTGTAACCCCAACGGTTTCGTTAGTAATGTTTACATGTGTATCGATCAAAGGAATCACATGCAGACGACAGAAAGGATGACTGCACTTAGCGCCGGGTTTTGGGCCATTTTCGGTCGCTTCTGTTGCGTTTATTTCTTAACTTAATATCACTTTTGTTAATTTTTTTAAAGAGTCTAGTCAATTTCCAACATGAATTAAGATATTATACTGTGATGCAATAAGCTCATTCTAAGTTTTTCTCCTTACAACTTTCGAAAAAGGAGAATGTTTGCTTATCTGCCCTTGATCAAACATAAGATTGATATTAATATGCATAAGAGGTGGAGCTGACATTATCAGAATGGTACTAAAATTAGACTAGCATGAATAACAATGCTATGTATAAACATTTATGTGATCACTCTTTCATCATAACGCTATCTATTCTATATGGTACAAGTATACTATTTACTATGGTTTCAACAATTAGACCACGCCCATGTAAGTACAGAAGACTTTAAATCAATGCTTGACAACTTAACGTGTTCGAAAAGAATGTCCTAGTGAGCACATAACAGGCTACCTTACACGTCACGTGATACAATTTTGTATTCACAAAGTTACATGAGGTGAGAAATCACGTGGTGAATTAGAATATTCAACATGAATCAACCCTTGGTTACAACAGGGAAAGCGAAAGTAAAAAGAAGCAGTTTTTTTCTCATTTAAACCATGAGCGCATGTTTGTCTATTAATCTCCCTTTGACATATCTTTGATAATGCAAATATACAACTACTGTTAAACAGAGAACAATAGACAAACATGCGCTGACTGTGTATGAAGTCAGTATAAAAGTCGGCGTCCTCATTATCGTATGGAGATTCAAGAAATCGCGATGACCCCCGCCTATGAAAACAAATTCGTACTTGGTAACAACATACTTTTATTTAACGCAATTACGTAAAGTTGCAGTTTAGATATTGACCATTGCTGTAATTGAAAGAAAAATTCTTCTTTTAAAAGTTTATTTTCTCGCAAATATCGCATGCCCTTAAGTGCAGTCATCCTTTTCTTTGGATATTAAATACTCTTCACTTATTTATAAAATATCTTTGAATCATATTCCTTATTTTTAAGGGCAATTTAATACGGTTATTACTACTACATACACGTCATATATTTTATGCAAAAATGTGTTAGGCAGGTCCTAGGAACAGCCGCATTGATCTCTTAAAAAAAAAAAACATTTGAGGCAATACACATCGTTTTGACTGGAACTAACACGTGAAATTGACATGGTATTAAAACTGTTTACGGTTTGAAGTTGTACTTTTATGATCAGTGCGAGACAAATAGGTATTTCTGATCTAATAATTTACTGATGATGTTCGTGGTATATTGGATAATAATTTCCGCGGCATCTCTTTGATCTCAGCAATAACTGTATTAAAATACGACTTTTAACACTCTTTTCTTAGCCCAACTTGTTAATATCAACACAATAGCTGTAAGCAGTTCAACCTACGACAATTACTTGGCATCCCGAGCTGTGGACGGTTATACCGACCAGGATGTGTCGCGTTGCTTTCATAGTGATGCGAGGAGAGATATTACAGAGGCGTGGTTACGTATCGATTTGGGAGAAGTTTACAGTGTCAAGTCAGTCAAGTTCTGATTGAGGGGTGACAGTAAGCATCATATTACAAAATTCATATTTTGATGAAATATACCTAAAACAAACCAAATCATATTAACCATCATATTCTTTAAGCAATGGCCATACTTTTATGCTTATAGTTTCTTAACTGATGAGGTTGTAAAGAACAAACCAAAAAAAAAAAAAAAAATAAAAAAAAATAAACAAATAAACACACGCCGTCATACACTGCTTATTAAAACTTGATATCATAGGGATATACTATATTACACCAACAATATAGGATTCAGAGGATGTATTACACCAACACTACAGAATTATATGGGGACTCTTTACGTGTGTCCGACAACTATGTTTCAATAAATTTCTATCCACTTTTTCTTTTAAGGAATACCTACACGACTCCGTGGCTACTCTCTCCGTGTGTCCAATTACCACTGTACCACCTTCACAGTTATGTTACACAGATCCAGGGAACCTCACACTACCCACCATTGTAGGAAGAACTGTAAGATAACATCTCGATACATCTAAATCTATCAGTCAAATAAACCAAACAACGAGCGGTGTCCTATGTTTGCAATATCTGAAGTCCAGGTGTTTGGTACGTAGCACATTTTATCATCAATTCTCTGTAAAGACCAAAAATACTTGGCCACGCACTATCATGAAATTGAATTTTATTTCTCTGACTTGAAAGAGTGTTCCATTTGAAGACTCTCTGTGGGTACATTTTTGACAGTACATACTCAGTTTCCATAGCAACGACATTGAAACATTTTGCTTATGGCCAAAATGACATATAGAGTACCATCATATAAATAACAGGTATGCTCCCTAAATGCATGAAGGTTTGATCATAACATTGGTTTAATTTTATAAACAAGTAATCAATGTACATGTACACATAAATTGATTTAAGTGAAATAAACAGATAACAATCAAATCGGTTTTTGTTTCATAGATTTAGCTTATATAATAGTGAAAAACAGGCACACTAAATGATATCAATTTAATGTTAAGCAGGCAATTGAAAGCTGTAATAAACAGTTTTTTAACAAGATGAGACCTTGGTCTAATAAATACAACCAAAATTGGCTTGGGTATATTCACTGGCTTTCACGTACAATTATTTGAAGTTATCGCTTTTCCACAAAATTCAATTTAAAGTTACTTCCCTTTGTTGACTCTTCTGTATTGAAGTACAAAAAAGATGTCACAGCAACATGGCAAAAGCAGACGTTGGAAAAACATAGATCAAATGGGTTGGAGAAAGCATGGGATTTAAGTTTAAGTGTATTTAGAGTAAGTCTGTAATGAATTGGTGAATATGAAATGAACAATGTTCTATCGGAATTTAGCTTAATTACCGACCTGGGCTGTATTTAAACCTTTTGTAAACATGTGACTGTCTTGTACAATTAAAACAATTGTGATCAAATGAAACAGACAGATATTTCCTCTACTCGAGTTTCGGTAATCTGACTTACGAATCCAGCACTCAACCAAGGAAGCTAATGAGCTACCAACCTACAACACTTATATACGAATGCAATACGAATAACACCCCCACCCCGGACTGATGGTGTGGAAGATGGAAAGAATCGCAGTATGTACTCTTCCAGAGTGTCAACCCCTGATGAGCATTGTTCTGAGTATATACTTTTTCTTGCCCAAAGCGATTACAGAAATCCACCATTGCCATGCATTATATGTGAAAGTCAGATCTGGTGTCACTGATGTGGTTATATTAACTTGACCCAAATTTTCTGGAATATATAATGTTTAAAATACCAGAACCCTCATGAACAAGTGAAAAAATTGGATCATAAAAAGGCAGTTTATGGAGATAACATGCAGTCCATAGCAGTCCTTATTCCAATTAGTCAAGGTATGTATATTCACATCCAAATCAAATAAGCTTCAACCAATCTATAGCCTGTTCCAGCTTTCATCGCTTTTAGTTGATTTTCTCAATGAATACACCTCAGGTCTAAATGTAAAAAGTAAATTTACAAAATCAGGCATCAGATTCCCCTGGCAAACAAAATTATCCCCCTAAACACCACTCTCCAATTATTAACATAATCACCCAGGCACTTTCATGTTATTCACAACGCGAAATCTCAGTGGTTATTTTTTTAATTGATAATTTTAGGTTAGTT
>WFKH01011926.1:78440603-78459876 GCA_016163765.1 Magallana hongkongensis | reverse complement strand
ATATATATATATATATATATATATATATATATATATATATATATATAAACTAAATAAAAACCTCTATAGCTCTTAAAAAGACCACTTTTATTTATAACATCGGTATCTTGAATTGTGTGTAATCGCTTTAGATACAAATAGTATATTAATCGACACCATGCTTTTACTAAAGCAATATTAATCTAACGAAATGAAATCGACAATGAGTTAACACAGTGACGAAAGATGAGCTGTTAAATAAAATGAAAAAAATGTGTTTTCTTCAAAATAACCCTAACATCATTTATATATTATTTCATTTATAGCAGATACAGCTATTCATAAAACATGTAGAACAAAAAATCGCAAATAATTAATCAATATGTTGGTTTATTTCGTTCTGATAGATGCACATTCAAGCAATCGTCTGAATTTGATATTTTTTTTCTAATTCCTGATATGCCAAAACTGATTTTGAACAATAGTTACAGATGCATTTCATTATATGATTATTAATAACTTGTAAATTGAACAAACATGCTTTAGATGTTTCCCAATCGACGAAATCTGAGAAAAAACATCTGGAAACAAAATTGTCTTTTTAACTTCAAACCATCACACAAAAATATGAGATTACCTATTACTGGTTATAACTATCATAAATCTTGATTTTTAAGACCATAAACCAATTAGGAAATCGGGGACAAATTTTGCAATTGTGTTAAAAGTTATATGTTTATAATCACGTAATATCCATTGACGGAAAATGTTCTATATATCTACCTCTGGGTTTTAGGTCAATGCGATGATTTACCGAGGAAATACAGTATTCACCGAGCCCAAAAGAAGGTGAATATTGTACTTTGAGGATTGCTAATTCATTGTACTTATCGAAAGCAAAACCAGCAATAATTGTTTAATTATATGAGCTAGTTAAAAGAAATAAAACAAATAAATGTTAATTTCCGAATCCGGACAGCATTGCCATTTTGAACAACCAATGTATTATTTTTCATTGACTTTAACAACGAGGCACAACCATTTTGGTGTTTTGATGTTGTCGAACTTAGCTTATTACCTCTATATTTTCTTTTAATAATCAACATTATTTAAATCGTCCAACGAGTTAAACAATGAAGTGCATATACTTTTTAATATTTTTATGTCAAGAATTTGAATAATATTTCCATACCAGCCCAACTTGTCAACAACAATTCAATAGCAGTGAGTAGTTCAACATATGGACATTATGTGGCATCACGGACTGTGGACGGTAATACCAATCAAAATGTCTCAAGTTGTTCTCATACCGGTGATTGGAGTGATATTACAGAGGCGTGGCTTCGTATTGACCTTGGAAGAGTATACAGTGTCAAGTCTGTCAAGTTATGGAACAGGGGGGACAGTAAGTATCACGTAATTTTTATATTTTTTAAGAAGAAACACATTGTCTAGTTTTATAGCTATTATTTCACTTTGCGAATTTCTTACTGTAATATGTTCAAAGTCTAACAAAGACGCTCAGCTAAATAATGGTAATTGATGAAAATATGTATTTGAATTTTACTTTTATTTTGAAATTAAAACGCACTGATCTGAAAACACTTGTATGTTAGATTTAAAACCATGCATAATTATGTACAAGTGAATCTTAATACAATTGTGTTATACATTTGCGAACGTTTAAAGAGACAATAACGGAAATTAAGTACAATAAAAGATACATTATGCCCTAATTCATCATGGTAAGTTTTCATTTTGATTGGAGTGGACATTTTGTTTATGCTCTAAATAAAACTTATAATCCAGGGGGGGGGGGGGGGGGGGGTCAACCGAACAAAGTACAAAATGACTCCGTAAGTACTCTTTCATAAGAAGCTATGAATAACATTATGAACTATTTTAACATCTTCATAAGTTCATAATATTTACTACATAGGAGGATCAGCTTACTACACTGTTAGACTTCGTGGTTACTTCCTCCGTGTGTCCAATGATACAACTGTACCACCTAGAGAGTCCTCATGTTACAAAGATCCAGGGAACGTCACACTACCAACCATTATAGAGGAGGACTGTGAGAAAACAACTAGATACATCTGGATTTATCAGTCTAATAAATCATTGAAAGACTCGTGTCCGCTGCTTGCAATATGCGAAGTCCAGGTTTTCGGTGTGTAACATTTTTCTATAACACGCTGATATGTTAATACTATTTCTAAGTAGGTTTTTAGCTTACCTGAGCTGAAAGCTCAAGTTAGCTTTTCTGATCACCCGTTGTCCGTCGTCCGTCTGTCCGTCCGTCTGTCCGTCTGTCCGTCCGTCTGTAAACTTTTTACATTTTGAACTTCCTCTCTAAAACCACTTGGCCAAATTCAACCAATTTGGCAAAAAGTATCCTTATTAGAAGGTGAATATTTATTGCAGAAATGAAAGCCTGATCTTTATTCAAAACGGAGAAAACCTCGAAACTGTAAAAAAGGGGGTGCATTTTTAAAAATCTTCTTCTCAAGAACTACATAGTCAAATTCAACGTAATTTAGCAAAAATAATCCTTATTGAAAGGAAAATATAAATTGCAAAAATTATGATCTAATTCAGTTTCAAATTTGAGTAATTTACGTAACTAATAATAAAGAAATAATAGCTGTCAATCAGTTTATAACTTCGGGTTCGGTATTCCATACCTCGAAAACGAACGTTCTTTGTTCAAAGCAGCCATGTTGAACGCATGACACACGGGCTAACAAAGATGAATTTGCTGGTTGTGCAACACTTTACGTGCGAAGAGAATATTTGAAACATGCAACATAGATTTGTGCCGATTTTGTGAAGTAAATTGATGATAAATATTTCAATGCGTTGACATTTGCACTTACAACATATTATAAAATACTATACATTTTATTGGTAATTCGGTACGATCTCTAGGGAATGGTTGATTAATGCAACGTGTTTTTTTAAGATGCTCAGCATTTTCAGTATAAACGGAGATTGTTTTCGCTGCTAGAAATATATAGGTATGTATGTAATGAAAAATAAATTGTGATCTTCTTTGTTTTAGTGCACGTTTCTTCTGTTTTAATTGTTTACAATTTTCTATTTACTTTCCATATTTGATTGTCAAGCTTCGAAGTATAAGCAAGATATAGAGCTTTGCTCACAATTTTCTGTTTGCACACAGAGCTGAGGCCTTGATTTTGTTCTTTTACATTTTAAATGCTGAATAGGAAATATAAAGTTTAAAATCTAAAGCTGAATGTAATAAACTCTTTTGAACAAAAAAATTGACTCAAACCTAGCAGAATTGCGAGCTCTATATCTTGCTTATAATTTTATGATTGACGCTGAAATTTTGATTGATCACTAGAAATTTCTAGCTAAACGTTAAATACTTGTACAGATAAATTAAAAGAAGATATGCTGTAACTACTTTCTTGGGCTCCCTCCTAATACAATGTATTATATGAAATCTGCACCAACCTTGGTGGTTTTCAGACACAAATATAAACGATCGTTTAAAACATTTTCCATAGTTATGACACATTACTGTTACGGGGATAAATGTATTATCGCTTTTAAGAAAATATTACAGCGGAAAACCATATTGGTTTGTGTAGCCATTTGTTGTTTTTGAATAAAGATGAAAATAATGTATGGGCCGTGGTAAAATAAAGTGATATGCCTGTCAACACATTGCAGTGGTGTCTGAAGCAAATAGAAAATGGATCGGGGAGGCTAGACCTTATCAGAAATCTTGACAAGCAAAAAAAAGAGACTTTGAGTATTTTATGTCTAACTTTGCAAAAACAAAGTGGGGGGCTTAGCCCCCACCCACCCCGTTCCGACGCCTGTGCATTGATTATAATTATACCTCTTTAACATTTCACAGGACACCATTTTTCATTTAGGTGTATTCATCGATCAAGTAAGTAAGGTTATAAAACATTGCAGGAATTCATGCCAGGTAAACAACACTCGTTTATAATGCGGAAGACCAAATAGATTTGTGAATGATTTTTTTAATTTGAGTGCATTGAGGTACAATTTTCTTCTTTCACATATAGGGTTTTTAAAAATAAAATACAATAACTAGTAAGAAGTTGAAGAAGAAAATGTACCTATATGCTCTCATATATTTTGATCGCTTTATAAAATGTGGCGAGGAGGGGGTAGAACTGAAAAAAGGTACTTGGAAATTAACAGTGTACCCCTACCAGACATTTAGTTTTATATCTTGCATAGGATCTTGTTTTCGATAAAAATGGTATAATTTCATAAAATTACATTGTCAAAGATTAAGTGAATGCAAAAATAAGTGTAAAATTTGGATACTGTACGGCATTCTTTTTTGTTATTCTACCAAGGGGCCATATGGCACAATATCCTTTGAACACCCATATAAAGCCATTTTTGCTCAGGTGAGCGATGTGGCCCTATGGGCCTCTTGTTTAATGACTAAGCTTCGGTTTCGCCTCGCCGTCTATGAGATTGATTAATCCGATATATTCTTGTAGTCAGTCAGAGACAAACCTAATAAGTGTTTTGTTTTCCCAAGGACTATCAAGCTAGACATTCATTCAGAGAATTTTAAAAAGCAATGATTAACGCAAATCCATGTAAAACTTGCCTTAACGTTACATCTTCTCCAAAATATCATTCTCACCTTTCAAATACTCTTTGAAAATCTTCGCTGCACCCTTGTTAACGAACAATGTTAAAAGTAATTCCAAAGGAAAACTATTGCGAATATTTTTTAAAAGAGCTAACGGAACACAGTTTGAACTTCCTGTATTAAATATCATGAAATATTCAGATAAGTAGGCGAAGCGTCAGCCATATTGCAGAATATTAATTATCAACAGACGGACATAAATATATATCCTGCAGTCACGTGTGGTGTATAAACCAATGAAAGTGTACCATTTCAGTCCGTTATAATGATCGGTTGTATTATAGCGCTTAAATGTTATTATACAAACCTATAGAAACAAAATAATAATTCGGTGACGTGGGACCAAGGCTTTATACATATCTTTAAACAGGAAAATGACTAACATCTGTATCTTCTTGGCGTCCTGTTATACGTCGTGATTATTTATTTTTTAAATGACAATTCCGGGTTTTCATTCACTTTACAGTTGTGAAACAATGACATATTTAAAAAAAAAATTCGAAAAAGATGATTTTTTTAAGGATGTAAAACTGGATATTATGGAGAGAACTGCTCTAGGAAATGTGATCATTGTAAGAACAACGCTACTTGTGGGAAAACCAATGGAAAATGTGATGATATTAGGTGTGTTAGTTTTGGATACCAGCCTCCGCTTTGTAAAGGTTAATTTGTACCATGAGACACTGTGTTTCAGCCCTTATATACAACTTACATCAATGTAAAGATAAGACTCTACATAACTACATAGACACTTTGGATGCCTTTAAACCGCATCAAAATATCGACATTAAGTGGATGTCAGATAAACAGCTTATATGGATATTTTATATGTAAGCGTTATTCTTCTTAGAATGTAGAACTGGATATTATGGCGAGGACTGCTCCATGAAATGTGACCACTGTAAAAGCAATGCCTCCTGTGCTTTACAAAGTGACGAATGTGATGTCCTTGGCTGTGCAAACTCCGGATATCAGCCTCCTTTATGTAAAGGTAAAATGTAAAATTAGCCACTCAAGAAAAAACAACAACCCTGGATTGATTTCAAAACGAATTTCAATAAACAGAACTGTTTGTTATATTTGAAGTTCTTGGGGAAAAGTGGGTAAAATTATACATGAAGTAACATTAATATATCATTATGTAACATCCATCAAAAACTACCTTAAGTGTAAACACATAAAGTTATATTTAACCTTGTTAGGAAGTTGTAAACATGTTTTGTTTTGGCAGGCTGTATTCTTGGGATATACGGCCTTCATTGTGAGAGGAATTGTAGTCGACATTGTGCTTACAACGACTATGACAGTAAAACAGGCACTTGCTTAGACGGCTGTAAGAGAGGATATATCGGGAGTTTCTGTAACCAAAGTAAGAGTTACTGAAGAAGGAACATTCATTCCTGAGACCATTTAATATTATTTTACAAATATCTAAATACATACAAAAAAACGTCGTCTGCCTGTTTGTCTGTCTGTCGGTTCGTCTGTCCGTCTATCCATCCATCCATCATCCATCCATCCATCCATCCATCCATCCATCCATCCATCCATCCATCCATCCATCCATCCATCCATCCATCCATCCATCCATCCATCCATCTACTTTGACGTCTTTACATTTATAAATTAATGATATTTCAGCTTGTCCTGTTGGTAAATACGGACTAAATTGCAGAGAAATATGTGGACATTGTTACAACGACTCAGTGTGTTACCATGGTAACGGGACATGTCTGGAGGGATGTGAAGCCGGTTATTGGAACCATGATTGTAAAACACGTGCGCTATTTTTTTTTATTTTTTTTTACTATCAATCGCTACAACACTTGCGGGCTTTCTATTATAATTCAATTAAGTATTTGCGTGATTTTTCTCAAACAAATCCAAAATTCGTTTATTATTTAACTCTGTAAATTACCAAAATATGCCTGTCATTTTTTCAGTTTACACACAGTTTAATGATAGAATAATGTTTGCATTTTTTCATTGACCCGTGTATATCTAATATCAATATTGCTTAGTAGCGGGACTTACAATGAACTTTGTGTTCATTATTGGTATAAGCTGTAATAATGAATCCCTCTTCGGGTTTATTTTTAATCCGACGTTTTCTGGAGAGGGCTACAATTCTCTAGGATATCCATAATGGTGCAAGATTTTTTTTAATGCAGCTGACTTGGATCTAAAATAATCGCTTTTATATATGTTAAACTTTCTTCAGATAATTTGATTGTTTTAAATTTGAACAAACTAACCAAATATAATTCAAAACCATATAAAACACACTGACATGTTTACCATTCTTCAACAGCCATAACAGTTCTCGCGTGATTTTATGGGATTTACGCTGGAAGTTTTGATGGGCTTTATAACAGGAATGCCAGTAAATAAGCGATTTTATTTCTTTCTATCATCATTTAAGAAAAAGGTATATAGTGAAAAAATCATATTTACCACTTTATTTATGTTTAAAATTGGAAGAATTCTTATATTCAATTTAAATCCTGTCCTTAATTTTCATTGGCTTCCCAAAATAAAACCGATCAAGGTCAGGAAATATCGCGGACAAATTCAACTTGTGTTGCTGACATATAGGAAAAATAACCGGTACTATTATTTGAACTATACTTGATATTTGTGGATTATCCTATGCCATACACAACTACAGTGTTTGAATTCAGGTAAGAAATGCAAATGTTATTGTCATTTATATACGATTTGAGCTGTGTTCATTGCGCAAGTGAATCACTCCCGCAGCATCACAAAGATTCTATGGAGTTGTAGCTCTCAAAAAAAAATCGGGAGAGAGGGCTGTATAATTGCAGCTACATGTCCTTGGTTAGCAGTCTTTAAGAGGTTAACATTTCAAATGTAACTTTGAAAACTGCTAACTAATCTCAACAAAATTCGATTTTATGTGTCTTTTCGCATAGAGTAATTTAGTAAAACTCAACTCCTGTGTGTAATACTTACTTAGTAACATTTATTTTAGCCTGCAGCGACGGCAGATATGGACAGAACTGTCAGTACACATGCAGCGGAAACTGTGTGAATGAGGAGGCGTGTGATAAAACGAACGGAAGTTGTAGGTCCTGTATCGATGGATTCCAAGGATCTAAATGTAACAGAGGTAAATCACTTGGTTAAAAAAAACAAGTATGTCTTGTCTGCGTCTGTTCTGCTCTTTTACACATGTATACAGTAAATATCATACAGCGACCTTTTACCACCGACATTAACATTTTAACATTTCTCAAGTTAACTCCCAGTAGTAAGTCTTTCTTCATACTATATGATTTAGACGCTAACCGGTCACCTTGAATAGTATGTGATTCAATTAAAGCACACAATCAAACCAAATTGCTATGTATCATTCTGATAAATGTTTGTAACTTAATTTTTCCGATCAAACCTGTATGTCTGAATTAACTGCATTATTCGACGGGAAATTTATGTTTAAGTATGCATTACATTTATTTTTTGCTACATAATAATTTTAATGTTATAACATATAGATAATATACATTGTAGATATTAGCCAGTCACCAACAGGTTTACACAAGAAAATGGACCTAGATGACCTAAAGATAGAGAAAATGATGTTGGACAATCAGAAGTCCCAAAAGGAAATCCAGAAACTAGAGGCAGAGATAGAAATTCTACGTGTGAAAAAGAACGTTTTATTAAGATTGCAAGGGATGCTAAGCGAACTCTCCGAAGTTGTGGTCCAATTGCTTAATGACAGTAAAATTTGATCTGTTTATATCTTTTATACTAAATTTATATCATAAGTTTATTCATTTTTGTGTCTTAGCGTCTATTAATGCATGGTATAATTCTTTTTTTCTAACTAGAATAATGGATCAAAATGCACAGCATAATCAATGCATAATTGCTATATATTTCCAATTCTTTATGGCTCTTGCATTGCATATTTTCTTCTTTTAATATCTTATATCTGCACATATTAAATCGAGTGATCATTGACCCTATTATCCTTTTCATTAGAATTCAGAGAAGAAATTCAAATTTTACGGAACTTTTCCTTTGCAATAAGGAGCTGCTTATTTTGATGTTTACATCATTTATAGAACAAACAAAATGTTCTACCTTCTTGAATAATAATTGTGTATCACAGTTTCATCAACTTAGTCATTTTTCATTATAAACTCTGTCATGTAGCTTAGTAACAGGAATAAAAAATCCACTAACTCATCAATAAAATGCACCTTTGTTTTGTTATCCTGACTAATTTAGTTCTTTATAAAGAAAAAAAAAATTGAAACACTGCAGCGTTAATTATTTTCAATGAGGGATTCAAGATACCGCATCTATAAAATGTATGTTTCTTTGATCCCAATAAGAACCTCTGGTAGGTGTAAAAGTTAAAAGCAAATAACATATGCAATTTTCATTTTATTTTACTTGAAATGATGCATAAGAGCGTATGCTACGTTTGCGGATGAGCGTTATCTGAAGTGGTAATTCATTTACTGAGGTTTACATAATTCACTGTATCGCCCAAATCTGCAACAGCGTCATGTCTTTCAAGATGAACAGTGTATAAAGTACTGCATACTTTAACCACTCAGCGTCCAATTAAACGAAGGATCTAACAAGAGGTGATTAAAAGAAATTTAGATAAGTGTACTTGTTTTAATTTCTTTTTACTTTTTTTTACGGCAAAAAGCCAAAAACTTAACACAATAAAAAAGTTCATCCCTTATTCAATTTGACTGTGTATTCTAATGAAAGTATGAATAGATTATTAAATAAAGAAATTGATAATGAATGTTATATATTTAATTCAACCATCGAAATACTTTAAGCTAAGGTTTGCGGTTACAGGGAGATAACTCACACATTTTCATTGTGATGTAACACCAACTACTCTTTATTTCAAATATGACGTCAAAAATTTCATGACGTCATAATTGATTTCATGTTTTTTTTTTAATTTCGCGGGGTTTTGTAATTTCAATGAAAAATAACAGGACACAAGCATTTTATCAATTTCCACAAAAACGAAGTCCGCATCACATGGTTTTGAATAGTGTTTTAGATACATCAGATTACACATACGTTTTTTCTGAAATTGGTGGACTTGGAAGGGTTTCAAATAAAATGTTTTCTTATACATAATTGTAGTCCAAAATTAAGACTTTTGTTGCATTTTATTTTACCTTTAGATAGTTCATTAGAAATAAAAATGAATCGTGATATGAATAGTGACATTATTTTCGAACATTTTAAGAATAAATTACCCTCATAATAGTCACATATAAAATGTACATATTTTCACGAAATTGTTTACATTTTATCAACATGAAAATTGTAAATCATGAACTTTGACCTTTTGTAGTTATAAAATGGGACGGGCAAAATCATTTGAATTTCATAAGAAAAAAGACTTTAGTGTAGTGAACAAAATGGTATGTAACATTGGTACAACGCCTAAAAAAATCAAGCCGCAAACCTTACCTTAACGTAAAAAATTAGACCTCTGTTTGGAGAAGCAAATTTGACATTTATACCATGGTGGCTCTCGCCAACGGATATAAATGCATTCTTTTGTTCAGAACTAAAGAATGTGGCTTTTTCAACTATTACCACTGAGCTGTTCTTACGTTACTATCAAATAACAAACAATGAAAGCAAATAAGACGATATTTGTTATAACTTCATTAATGCCTATATTGTAGAATCTTTGTTTGAAAATTAGTGAAATGAACAGCAACACATAGCATAGCTTTTATTTTTTATTTTTAATATTTATTATACTGTTCATTTGTAACGTTTCTTTCCAGATCTTAGACTAAATCACGCACGTTACATATACATATGCCTTTATGATACAATAAGTAAATAAAAGTACAATTCAAATAGCATGTTAAGCGTACTCGATAATCGAGTTAAATTTTGTATCAAACGTGTTTACATGTTTTGTTACAATTGACGTAATTTTCTTTTCTTATATATATTTCAAAACTGATCCCGATGATATATAAATATACCTCAAATAATATTGAAAGTCATATTACATGTAATCTTGTCACGTTTAAATGTCCATACTGTTTCCCATAGTTTTTACCTGTACATATTGTTTAATCAAAATCGGGGGTCCATATAAGGACCTTTAAAACTCATCAGCCTGATTAAGAATTTAAATAGTTTGGGCGTATCAGGCACCTTATAAGTACATGCTTCCCTCTACTAGAGTTTGTTCAACTTGTTCAATAAGTATTTACATCCATCTGAGCATATCTAACTGGTTCTTCTCACTTCTGAGGTAAAACATTTTTATTTCAAAGTTTGTTTATTGTTAACTTTCAATTGCAATAGCAGCCAAGTTCCTTTTTGTGTTTTATTTTATTTGTTCGATAAAGTTGTCTTAAAATTAACATATTCCTTGAGTTCATAAATGCTGGTTATGTTATCAAAGTATACACAGTAGTTTTGAAGTAACAAAGCTACGTATGCATTGTAAAAAAAAGTGAGTACAACAGTAACTGTGTAAATTCAGTGTATAAGTAGACATGCTATATGCGTAATAGGTATAGTATGTGAAAAGTATAAGTATACATGTAAAGGTAAAACTATTTAAAAAAAAAAACAAAAGTGAAAGTTTGCATGTATAATTTAAGTAAATGCATGTAAAGTAGTTCTGTAAAGTGATGTATATGTATGTGAAAAAAACCCGTGCATAGTATATAACCCCAATGTATGGTATACACAGTTATGATATGTACACTTTTTAATAGATCCCAGTTTGCAGTATCCCAGTATTGTAGTAATTAAGTAAAACGTATTACTGTACTTCAGTATCCAGTTTGATAGGATATCTGCACCAGAGTACGTCAGTATTCAAGGAACTCAGCATAAAGAACAATGGAATCATCCTAAACATCCAAATATTCAACATTAAACAGTACACCAATTTGGCCTGTCATATCTGGACGGATGGTTTGTGAGCCCACCGAGGCCGCCATTATGGACCTGCCAATTAGTGAAACAAAAATGTTCTTTGTAAAACTAAAACACAAGATGAACAAATGCATTGAATTAGAATGTAGTAAAAATTTCAAATAGTTAATCTTTCTGACAACCAGCACGACCAGTCTTTGAGAAATCTACAACCGTGTATTCCAACTGACCTCTAACAAGTTGTAATAATCAAATAAATATCTAGTATAAAACAAATATATCAAAATAAAGGAAAGAATTAATGATATGGCGTATGCTGCAATATGGCTCAAACATTTTTTTTCTTCACACAAGATTTACTTATATTTTGGTACGTTTTTAAGTTTTTACACATAATTGAGTTGTTCAATAAGAGTACGAAAATCCCCCAAAAAAATGAAGGCAATATTAGTTTTTTTCAAATTTGTTTAGCCTAGTACATTGAATGTTTATTTTCTTTTTCGCAAAACTGGTAAACTGCTTCATAGTTATATTTAAAACCAATAATAGAACTACATGCGTGTCGACATTTTGTATTTAATGTTATATACCATTTGAATGAGACGAATTTCAAATCTCGTGGGTTTATTGGTGTAGACCATCGGAAAAGCAACCTTTTAGCATTTCTTTTTAAAATTCATGTTGATTTAATAAGTTCATTTCATTTCAACAATACAATTAAATGTGTATAATCTTTGAAAGAAGTACATGTTGGACTATCAGACACTTAAATGACAAAACAATTTAATGAATTGAAGTATATTTTAACAAAAAATTGTTGATTCATCATTAAGTATAAGCTACACTCAGTGGTAAATATTTTTACGTAGTGGCAATGTAAACCCGGAAGAATTCGTCATTCCTGGGAATGCCAACGATGAGACATACCGTCTTATCCCTTGTTATAAATTAATAATAGTTGAAAATGGATGTGTTGATCAATATTTGTTTTCTCTCGATGTTTTTTTGTACATATTCTTGCATATTGTAAGTACATTTCATTTAAATATTGTTGTATCAGTCAGTGGCGTATTGAAAAATTAACTATTCTTTAATGAAAACTAAAAATCAATCTCATTCTTGAAACTTTCTTTTTTTAAAGTCAAAATACATATTGTAACGTCTGTTGACGTGTTTAATTAAGTGTTTTACAATCTGAGCAATGTGATGTACAGGTACTTGGTTGTGCTAACTCTGGATATCAGCCGCCTTTATGTAAAGGTAAGGTGTTATACCACTTTAGGAAAACAACTAGATTGCTTTTTAAACGAATCTCGATAAACAAAAAATATATTTATTTTTAGTAATTGGTGAAAATGATCGCCATTGTCATTTTTATGTTAAAGTTTAATGATTTAATAAGTTTCCATTTTTTTTCCATTCAGTGAATTAAATACAAACATTGCTTAGTAGCGGGACTAACAATGAACGTTATGTTCATCATTGGTCTTGGAAAGCAATGTTTTAGAGGTTACAATTTCAAATGTTAAAACTGCTAATCAACTTGATAGAAAACTCGATTTGATGCTTCTTTTTCTCATAGATTATTATATCGATCCATCGTTTTTAGTTAAACTCAACTCCTGCTTATAATACATTGTAACATTTAATTCTAGCCTACAGCGACGGCAGATATGGAAACAATTGTCAGTACACATGCTGCGGAAACTGTGTGAATGGAGAGACGTGTGATAAAACAAATGGAAGTTGTAGATCCTGCATCGATGGATTCCAAGGATCTAAATGTGACAGAGGTAGATTACTTGGTTACCCCCCCCCCCCTCCTGAAATTGTGCTTCTTTCCTTTGCTTATATATACAAGAAATATCATCTAGTCACTTTGTACCGCTGTAATTAAATATCCTCATATTAACACACGAATTAGAGTCTATTTTCATTGTAAATGATGTGGATACCAACAGCTCATCTGGAATAGTATTTGATTCAAGTAAAGCACACAACCAAACCAAACCAAACGTTTTAATCTGATCAAATTTGTATGTTTGAATTAACTGCATTGTTCGACGGAAAAGTGTTTAAGTATGCATTGCATTTATTTTTACTACACAACATGTTTTATGTTATAACATATAAATAATATAAATTGTAGATATTCGCCAGTCACCAACAGGTTTCAAGAAGAAAATTGGCCTAGATCATCTGAAGATGGAGAAAATGATGTTGGAAAATCAGAAGACACAAAAAGAAATCTAGAAGCTGGAGGCAGAGATAGAGGTTCTTAGTGTTAGAAAGAACGTTTGTATTAAGATTGCAAGGTATACTCAGCGAACTCTCTGAAGTTGTGGTTCAATTGCTTAATGACAGTAAAATTTGATCGGTTTATATCCTTCATACTCAATTTATTGCATTAGTTTTTTTTTTTTTTTCATTTCTGTGTCTACGCGTCTATTAATGCATGGTATGGCTTAATATGATTTAATAGAGTTTTATTCAATAGCAGATCAGATAGTGAAAACGAATCAATAAATACTTGCTCATCAATATATTTACAAAACATGTTTTCTTTAAAAAATACTTCTTTACATTCTAACGAAGAGCGTTATATAGAAAATGGTCACTCGTTTAAATCTTGCTTTGTTATTAGGAACTGCTGATTTTGATGTTAGCCTTATTTCCTGAACACATACCTCGTATAGTTGTATATCACAGTTTGATAGATTTTGTCATTCTTCATCTTATAATTTTTATATTTCATGTATCTTATTTACACAAATAAAAATCACACGACTCGTCGATAAAAAACACCATTGTGTTTTGATTTCTTTGATTGGAATATCTACTTCTGTGTGATAAGACAATGACAATATAATACACAATTTGTCTACCATGTAACTTTGATATGATGTATCGTATAGCGTGCTTTATTTTTTGAGAGATATCCGAAAAGGTCATTTATTTACTTTATTTACTCGCAATTAATTTCATCACCCACATTTTCAACAACGTTAGGTCTTTCAGGATATAGAGTGTTTAAAATATTGCATGCTATGTTTTGCTGCTGTACTTTACAGTTATCTCAAAAGGGAATACAATTACTTCAATTGTCACCATTCATTCTCTCGGCCACCTCTATAACAGCGCTATGTCGTTTAAGATTCACAGCTGGTAAAGTACTGCGCATTTTGAACACTCAGTGTTCACTTTAACGGAAATCTAACAAGAGGTAATTAAAACAAATGTAGAGTGTACTTGTTTTCCTTTATACTTATTTACAGAAACAAAAACTTGAAACTGGGCAATATTTGAAAGTTCATTCTTCTTTCAATTTGATGGAGTTGTGAAATCTAATAGAAGTATTTACTAATAATCGAATTAAAAAATGCATGATAATGAATGTTATATTTTTGACATGAACCATCGAATTACTCCCAAGTTAATATCTATTCGATCTCTCTTTAGAAAAGCATATTTCATTCATATCATGACTTAACTCGGTCAATTGATTTAAGAGCATTTCCCTCTCCAGATCTGAAAAATGTGGGTTTTTTTATTTATGACCACTCAGTTTTTCTTAAGGAAGGAGGCTTCTCGTTATCAGACATCCTTCTTATTTTAAGAAATGCATAACATTTTGACACAAACAGATCATATTACCAAATGATTCTATCAGTTTTATCAAATTTGACCTTCTTGTTTTTGCATTAAGGTCAAGTCAAGGTCACTACCTTTTTCCTCAACTTAAAGGATGATAAAAATAAATGTAGTTATCTGCAGTTATGTAGACATCTGTTTAAGATATGAAGTGTGTATTCTTCAATGAAATGATAGAATATCAGAATGTCTATCACCTTATACTACTAAATTGGAATTAATATTTAAACTAAAATTGATATTGCTTAGCCCGCATTTCCTCTAATTTTCTTAAATTTTGAAAATATTTTTATTATTTTTTTATGCCTCATATATTAAAATATTTCTGATTTTTACATATTATGAAGTCCTTACAAAAAGATATAAATTGACAGAAAAGCTTATATATTGACCATTTAATAAGAGAGAAAATTCGACTTTAGTGATTTTTTTCACACAAATCTATTTATAGATTGAGCGCTTAAAAAAGCTAATAAAACTGTAAATTGATAGGCAAATCATATTTTAAAAACATTCTGAAATTCAAGTACCTTATCATTAGTTCACATTAGTTCACATTAGTTGAAAAAATCCGAAATTAATGTTATTGTTTTAAAAAATGCTAAATACACTCATAAATCTACAGCAATTCTGAATTGCAAAAACATGTGATATTTTCATACGCCAATATTCCGCCAAAAATATAATCCTTGTTAGATTCTAAACTTTGATTACTATTTCTATGCCAAGTTGTATGATTGTAAAAAAGAAAGAAAAATATGATACTTTAATTTCCTTTCATCTTGATTTAATGACCATTTAATCGAATTTTCTTTTGACAAGTCGAAAACCACAAAAGACTCCTTCCCTAAGTGACGATCAAATGATGAAGACAAAATTGACGATATTTGTTTTAACTATGGATGGCTAAATTGCGGAATCCTTTGTCGGAATAAAAGAGATAGGAACAACATTCAAAAGGTATCATTAGACACCATCTATGATATATATTATATATAAAATGTCATGTAAATAGCCACAAAATACTTTTTCTTCCTTTTTTCATATTTATCATATTGTTCATTTGTTACTCTCATTAATGTGATAAGAATGCGTCATGCAGGTTTCTATATACTAGTACATAAGGCTTAACGATACAACCAATGAAAAACTGTACAAATCAAAAAGCAAGTTAAGCGTACATTACAATCAAGATTAATGTTTTATTAAACGCGTTCTTACCGGTTTTTGATAAAAAAAAAAAAAAGAGTAAGCTTTGTTTGTATTTTAAAACTGCTCCCAACAGTAGATAAGTTTACCTCAAATATAAATTAAAGTCAAATCACATCTTTAACTCTTTATTCCGACTAATATCTATCAAAGTGAATCAAATTCTATGTTTTGTATGTTTGGAATTAAACAAATGAAGAATGTATTTACTGATATGGATCATGCTAATTTGTTGCTTTGGCATATATTGGATTTGTTCAATAAAGTACAAAAAACGAAAGAAATTTAAGCAACATTGAACTCTCTTTTCACAACTAGTTTAGCCTACAGAGAAGTGGACGTTCATGTTAAAAAACTCTAACGTTTTAACATATTCGTTTTTAATTCATACTGGCAGAATAAGTGCATTTCAATTTTATCCTTAAAGTAACTGTGTATCCTTAAAGGCATGTACATGTTATGTTTGTTAGACTACAAGACACTTAAATGACAGAACAATTTAATGAACGAAGTATTTCTTAACAAAAATAGTTGATGAAGCATTAAACACAAGCTACAATCAGCACACAAATATAGTGTCAATGTAAACCCGGAAGAATTCGCCGTTCCTGGGAATGCAAACGAAGAGACATACTGTTTCATCCATTGTTATGAACTAAGAATAATTGAGAATGGATGTGTTGATCGATATTTATTTTCTCTCGATTTTGTTGTCCATGTTCTCGCATATTGTAAGTACACTTCGGTTGAATATTCCAGTAGAAGTCAGAGGCGTATTAAAAGATTAACGATTCGTTAAAAAATACTACAAATCGTTTCAATTTTTCACATTTATGGAATTTTAAAAAAATCAAATTATGAAATATAATGTGTTTTCAGGTATTTGATAAAGAGTTGGTGCATACCTTCAAATTTATATGTAAATGTTATCAATTTGTTTTTGTTAAAACAAATTCATAAAAGCAATATTTTAACAATGAAATTCATTTTTATATTTTTTAAATCTAACAATTTATAACGATATAAATTGTTATGTATATGATGACTTTTTTGTGACAAATACAAGAAACTATTGACGTAAAGAGATACATTTTATTATCTGTTACAAAGATGTACAATCGTTTAAAACCTTTAGACTTGCCCTTGCTTTACATGCGTTCTCTGCTCACCAGCAGCTAATATTCACCAATCTGTGTTTATTATATGAGCGGCATTCAAAAAATATTAAATAATTGTCAAAAAGTTTCGTGTATTATATGAGCGCAGTAAATGGCTATTAATAATGTTGCAAACTCTCTGCTTACACCGAACGAAAAACGTCGACTTTCTCTTGACGTTTGTAACAAAGGATAAAAATAGCTGTAATACTCAATGTACAAGTATTACTTTTATCTTTATTTTTTTCCAGGCTTTGACTAATAGTATTACATGGTTTCCTTAAACTTAAATTGTAATAAAATAAGCATAAGGATATTCGTTGTTCAGCAATAGACGAGTCATTATTTTGATAAACTAATATTTATATTCTCTCTGACTGCAGAAAATAGGTAAACTAGATCTCACAAAACTAATGAGAACTTCGATTGTTTGCTGTTGAAAATAGACATACGATTATTAGATGTAGAAAATATATCTACAATAGTTAAAATATGTCTTTATATTTCAAAAGATTCCTAGTATGCGACTCATGATTCCTATTTTATTGAATCACTAACATTGAAGCTTACGACCTTTGTTTTTATTTTTCTAAATATGGATTTGCAATACTTGCACACTTTTTCTACAAGACTACAACGTATTCGAAAAAACAACAAAAACGAATTTGTAAAAATGTGAGATTATAAATTTTAAACGCCCAGCTCAGATTACCATTTGGCAGCTTAATAGTGCAAAATAATTAAATTTCACATTGTTTAGATGGTAATACGATGATTAAGAGAATATAATATACTAAGTAAATATAAATATGCTATGACGTTTTTTTTTAAAATTATTAACACTTTTTCCCTAGCCCAGCTTGTTAATACAAACACAATAGCTGTAAGCAGTTCAAACTACACAGGATACGTGGCATCACGGACTGTAGGGATAATTTTGATCAGAATCACACAATTTGTTCTCATACTGTGAGGAGTGATATTAAAGAGACGTGGTTACGTATAGACCTTGGGAGAGTATACAGTGTCAATCTGTCAAGACGTGGCACAGGTGGGGATAGTAAGTATCCCCTGATTTTTTTAAACCGCACAATTATTTTACTTTGATTTTACTTTGTAGATTCATTTCTGCAAGATGCTTAAAGTCTGATTAAAAAGACATTTAACCAAACCAATGATATTTGTTGAAAATATAGTTTTAATCATACTTTTAAGCCGACATTTTAAAAACTGTTTTCTTCAATAGTCTATTAATTTTAGGAAAAATGCTCTACTCTAAATAAATCATATTATCAATAGGGGGATCACCTTACATGAACACAATACGACTCCGTGGTTACTCTATCCGTGTGTCCAATGACACCACTGTACCACCATTAACATCCTCATGTTACATAGATCCAGGAAACGTCACACTACCGACCGTTGTAGAGGAGGACTGTGAGAAAACAGCTCGGTACATCTGGATCTATCAGTCCAATAAATCAAATTACGATGACCCTTGTCCCATTTTTGCAATCTGTGAAATTCAGGTTTTCGGTATGTAACCATTTTCTATAACAGGCTGATGTTTGCCATATAATAATTATCAGTTAAACTATAGCAAATAAATGTTAGTATACAAAAGTGAAGTAACAAAAAATAAGTCGGCAATGTAGGTTATTGGCTTCATATATAT
>WFKH01011926.1:78408966-78440503 GCA_016163765.1 Magallana hongkongensis | reverse complement strand
GGACCTAGATGACCTGAAGATAGAGAAAATGATGTTGGAAAATCAGAAATCACAAAAGGAAATCCATAAACTGGAGGCAGAGATAGAAATTCTACGTGTGAGAAAGAACGTTTTATTAAGATTGCAAGGGATACTAAGCGAACTCTCCGAAGTTGTGGTTCAATTGCTTAATGACAGTAAAATTTGATCTGTTTATATCTTTTATACTAAATTTATATCATAAATTTATTCATTTTTGTGTCTTAGCGTCTATTAATGCATGGTATGATTTTCTTTTTTTTTCCTCAACTAGAAAAATGGATCAAAAAGCACAGTATAATCAATGCATAATTGCTATATATTTCCAATACTTTATAGCTTTTGCATTGCATATTTTCTTCTTTTAATACCTTTATATCTACACAGATTAAATCGAGTGATCATTTACCCTATTATCCTTTTCATTAGAATTCAAAGAAGAAATTCAATTTTTACGGAACTCTTCCTTTGCAATAAGGAGCTGCTTATTTGGATGTTTGCATCATTTATAGAACAAACAGAATGTTCTACCTCCTTGAATAATAATTGTGTATCACAGTTTCATCAACTTAGTAATTTTTCATTATATACTCTGTCATGTAGCTTGGTAGCAGGAATAAAAAATCCACTAACTCATCAATAAAATGCACCTTTGTTTTGATACCCTGACTAATTTAGTTCTTTATAAAGAAATGTGTATGGGGAATATGACTTGGAGTTGCAAACAATATGAAATAATCCGGATGATATCTTTAAAAAATATAAAATGTAATTTTATTTCTTGCTGGAGTTTTAGGTGAAAATATGACAAGATCATGAAGTTTTTTTTCCCATTAAAAATTAACAAAATGTAGTGTGTTATTTATTTCTACTTATTTCTAAAGCTAGATGTTATTTTCGTAAATTCTAAATGTTTAGCAAGGTAATTTATTGTAAACAATTATTTGTAATTTCTCTTCATAACTTTTTTAAGGCATACATACACAATAAACATTGCTTGTCAGTGATTGCGAATACTATTAGCTTCCGTCTTTATTATACTGTTCATTTGTAACTTTCCTTTTTGGAGCTTAGACTATATCATGCACGTTATATATACATATGGCTTTACGATGCAATAAGTAAATAAAAGTACAATTCAAATAGCATGTTAAGCCTACTTGATAATCGAGTTAAATTTTGTATCAATGAAAAACTGACAATAACAATCCGTCAACCATCACAAAAATCCATAAAACGAAACACAAATTCAAAGCAGAGCAACACGGACCTCCAAAAAGATGGAGGTAGGATCAGGTGCCAAGGAGGAGTGAGCATCCTCTGCTGACCGGTCACACCCGCCGAGTGCTCTTTGTCGTAATCGGGAAAAGACGGAAAAGTTCGTAGACAATTGGGTGATTAATTATGGTCTAACAATAAGTATGAAAAACGTCAGTCAGCATGCGACCCAGTGGAAGATTGTTTTTGCTGACAAGGTCAAACGTTTTTCTTACATGTTTTGTTACAATAAATGTAATATTTTTTTCTTATATAAATTTCAAAACTGATCCCGATGACATATAAATATATCTCAAATAATACTGAAAGTCATATTACATGTAATCTTGTCACATTTAATATCCAAACTGTTTCCCATAATTACAACGATGTATTCCGATAGACCTCTTACAAGTTGTATAATCAACTCAAATGTCTGGTATGAAACAAATAGATCAAAATGAAGGAAAGAATTAGTGATATGGGGTAAGCTGCAATATGGTTTAAACATTTTTTTCTTTACACAAGGTTTACTTATATTTTCGTACGTTTTTAAGTAAGTTTTTACACATAATTATGTTGCTCGATAATAGTACGACCCCCCCCCCCCAAAAAAAAAAATGAAGGCAATATTTTTTTTTCCAAATTTGTTTAGCCTAGTACGTTGATTGTTTATTTTCCATTTTGCAAGACTGGTAAACTGCTTCATAATTGTATTTAAAACCAATATTAGAATTATATGCCTGTCGACATTTTGTACTTATTGATATATACCATTTGAATGAGACGAATTTTAAATCTCGTCTTAAAATAAAATTGTGGGGTATTTTTTGTGTAGACCATTGGAAAAGCAACCTTTAAACCTTTAAACATTTTTTTTTAAACTTCATGTTGATTTAATAAGTTTATTCATTTCAACAATACATTTACGTGTGTATAGTCTTTGAAACAAGGACATGTTGGACTATCGGACACTTAAATGACAAAACAATTTAATGAATTGAAGTATATTTTAACAAAAATTGTTGATGCATCATTAAGTATAAGCTACACTCAGCGGACAAATATTTTTACGTAGTGTCAATGTAAACCCGGAACAATTCGCCATTCCTGGAATGCAAACGATGATACATACTGTCTTATCCCTTGTTATAAATTAATAATAGTTGAAAATGGTTGATGATGGATGTGTTGATCAATATTTGTTTCCTCTCGATATTTGTTGTACATATTCTGGCACATTGTAAGTACATTTCAGTTAAATATTGTTGCATCAGTCAGTGGCGTTTTGAAAAATTAACAATTCCTTAATGAAAACTAAAAATCAACGTTTTGAATCTCATTTTTGAAACTTTCTTTTTTTAAAGGTCAAATTACAAATTGTAACGTCTGTTCACGTGTTTAATTAAGAGGTTGTGCATGCATTAAAAAAATTATATATCAATGTCATCAGTTTGATTCTGTTGAAAATTCATAAAAACAATATATTTTACAATGAAATTCCTTTAAATATATTTTTTATATTTAACAATCAATAACGATAAAGGTTGTTGTGTTAATGATACCCCCATCTTTTAACAAATACATGAAACTATTGCCCTTTGTTTACATGCATTCTCTGCTCACCAGCAGCTAAGGTTCACTAATATGTGTTTATCGTATGAGCGGCAGTCATGAAATATTACACATATGTGAAACATAATTGTCACAAAGTTTCGTGTAATGTATAACTCAGTAAATGACTACTTTGACACCTCTCTGCTTACACCGAAGGAGAAACGTCATTGGCTTTCTCTTGACGTTTGTAGCAAAAGATAAAAAACGTCTAGATTACCACTTTGCAGTTTAATAGTGCAAAAAATGAATATCATAACTATTATTTAGATGATAACATGATGAATAAGACAATACAATTTCCTAAGTAAATATATATTTTTTTACTTATTAACTTTTTCCTTAGTCCAGCTTATTAATACTAACACAACAGCTGTTAGTAACACAATGTAAGGATATTACGTGGTATCACGAACTGTAGAGGATAATACCGACCAGAACGTCTCAAGTTGTTCTCATACCAATGATTGGAGTAGTATCAACCATGTTGTAGAAGTGTAATTGTTTTTAACACAATGACCAAACTTAACTACGTATTCATATTTTTTTTAATTCGATGAAATTGTTAATGACATAATAATATTGGGTTGGATATTTGTCTTTAGACGTCCTTATACTTTTGTCATAAATTTAATACATAGGGGGATCAGATTTCTGCAACACGGCACGGCTTCGTGGTTACTCTCTCCGTGTATCCAATGAATCAAATGTACCGCTTTAAGAGTCATCGTGTTACACAGATCCAGGAAATGTCACATTACGCACCATTGTAATGGAGGAGTGTGAGAGAACAACTCGGTACATCTGGATTTATCAGTCCAATAAACCATGCCACGACAGGAGTCCAATTCTCGCAGTCTGTGAAGTCAAAGTATTCATTTCTAAACATTGGTAAGTTGCCATATGATAATGATCAACTATTTTCAAGCGCAAAATGTTACTATACACAAGAAAAAAAAAAAATAGGTCGGTGACTTGAGGCCGTTGGGTAAATACATATCTTCAAACAAGTAAAATCAATCACAGATAACGTGTTCTGACATCTGGATATTCTTAGTATGCTTTCATGCGATTTTTATGTTTTAGTTTCATCAACTAACAAGTTTGTCTTTTCTTTTATCTTACACCCATAAAGCAATGAAATATTTAAAAACCAACACTTTTGCATTTTTAAAGAATGTGAGACTGGAAACTATGGAGAGACTGCTTAAAGAAATGTGACCATTTTAAGAAGAACGCTTCTTGTGGAATACCCAATGCCAAATATGACGATATAAGGTGTGCTAGCCTTGGATACCTGCCACCGCTTTGTAAAGGTAAATTTCTATCGTTAGACACTGTGTTTCAGCCCTTTCCGCGACATACTCATACGATATCAAAGTAAAGATAAGACTCTTCAAAACTATATAGACACTTTGGATGCCTTAAAACCTCACCGAAATATTTACATTATGTAGATATCAGATAACCAACATCCGTGGATATTTTCACAAGTTATTCTTCTTAGAATGTAGAACTGGATATTATGGTGAGGATTGCTCCAAGAAATGTGACCATTGTAAAAACAACGCCGCCTGTACTTTACAAAGTGAAGAATGTGATGTACTTGGTTGTCCTTACTCTGGATATCAGCCGCCTTTATGTAAAGGTAAGGTGTCATACCACTTTAGGAAAACAACTAGATTGCTTTTAAAACGAACTTCGATAAACAAAAAAAAAATATTTATTTGAAATGATTGGTGAAAATGATCGCCATTGTCAATTTTATGTTAAAGTTTAATGATTGAATAAAGTTTCCATTTTTTTTCCATTCAGTGTATTTAATACTAACATTGCTTAGTAGCGGGACTAACAATAACTTTATCTTCATCATTAGTCTTGGAAAGCAATGATTAAGGGGTTTCAATTTCAAATGTTAAAACTGCTAGCCAACTTGATAAAAAATTCTATTTTATGTTATTTTTTTCATCGATTTTTATATCGAACCATAGTTTTTAGTAAAACTAGACTCCTGTTTATAATACTTTATAACATTTATTTCTAGCCTGCAGCGACGGCAGATATGGAACCAATTGTCAGTACACTTGCTGCGGAAACTGTGTGAATGGGGAGACATGTGATAAAACAAATGGAAGTTGTAGGTCATGTATCGATGTATTCCAAGGATCTAAATGTGACAGTGGTAGATTACATGCACTTGGTAAAAATAACCCCTGAAATTGTGCTTCTTTCCTGTTCTTATATATACAGTAAATATCATCTAGTCACTTTGTACCGCCGTAATTAACTCTCCTCATGTTAACACACTATTTTAAGTCTATTTTCATTCTAAATGTTGTGGATACCAACCGGTCACATGAGATATAATGTGATTCAAGTAGAGCACTCAACCAAACTAGTTTGCTATTTATCATTCGGATTAATGTTCGAAACTTTTTTATCTGATCAATTCTGTATATGTGAATTAACTGCATTGTTACTTCGACAGGAAATTGTTGTTTAAGTATGCAATGCATTTACTGCAGAACATTTTAAATGTTATATTATACAAATAATATGAAATGTCGATATTCGCCAGTCACTAACAGGTTTCAAGAGGAAAATTGGCCTACATAATCTGAAGATAGAGAAAATGATGCTTGAAAATCAGAAGACCCAAAACGAAATCCTGGAGACAGAGGCAGGGGTTCTAAGTGTTAGAAAGAACGTTTTATTAAGATTGCAAGGGATACTAAGCGAACTCTCTCAAGTTGTGGTTCAATTGCTTATGATAGTAAAATTTGATCGGTTTATATCCTTTATACTAAATTTATTACATTAGTTTATTCATTTTTGTGTCTGTTTACGCGTCTGTTAATGCATTGTATGGATTGTATGATTTAATAGAGTTTTATTTACTAGAATAGCAGATCAGATAATGAAAACGAACCAATGCATAATTGCTACTCAATATATTTCCAACACATGTATTTACCTCTAAAAATACCTTATTATCTAAGCAGATTTAAGCAAGTGACCATTTTCCATATAACGCTCTTCGTTAAAATGCAAAAAAATATTTCTTAAAGAACTTGTTTTGTTATTAGGAGCTGCTGATGTGGATGTTAACCATATTTTTTTTAACTCATAACCTTGTATAGCCATGTATCACAACTTGATAGATTTTGTCATCCTTCATATTATAATTTGTATGATGTATCTTATTTACACGAATAAATAAATCAAACGACTCATCATTGTGTTTTGATTCCTTTGGTTGGAATATCTATTCCTATCTGTTAAGATGACAATATAATACACACAACTTGTCTACCATGTAACTTTGTTATGAAGTATTTATTTTTGAGAGTTATTTGAAAAGGTCATTTATTTACTTACAAAAAAAATAAAAGGTACAATGCGGCTATTTACATGACTTTAATATATTAAATATATATCACAGATGGTGTCTAATGATATGTCTGTGTTGGTTTTCCTAACTCTAATATTTCAACAAAGGATATTCCTAAATATAGCCATCCATAGTTAAAACAAATATCGTCTATTTTGTCTTCATTATTTGTTATTTGATAGTCATTTAAGAAAAACTGATGGCCATAAATGAAAAAGCCACTTTTATCATATCGAATAAATTAAACAGGGAGTAATTGGATGGTTTATGTCAAAGTTATAACATTCATTATCATGCAATTTCTCTATTCAATTATTAGTTAATACTTCCATTAGAATTCACAACTCCATCAAATTGAAATAAGAATGAACTTTCAAATTTTGCCTACTTTTTGGTTTTAGTTTCTGTAAATTAGTATAAAGTAAAAGAAGTCCACTTTACATTTGTTTGAATTACCTCTTGTAAGTTACTCGCTTACAAGGACTCTGAGAGGTGAAAGTGCGCAGTACTTTACCCACTGTACATCTTAAACGACATATCGCTGTTATAGACGTGGACAATTGAATGAATTGTAACAAAAATAAGTTACAGTATTCCCTTTTTAGATAACTGTAAAATACAACAACAAAAAATAGCATACATCATTTGAAAAGTATGCAGTACTTATAAACTGTATATCCTGAAAGACATAACGCTGTTAAAGATGTGGGTGATGAAATGAATGAATCTTAGAATCGAGATAAATGTTTTATCAAACCAGTTTTTGATAAAAAAAAATTAAGATTTTTTTCATACTTTAAAACTGATCCCAATTTAATAGTAGATAAGTTTACCTCAAATTTAAATTAAAGTCCTATCACATGTAATCTTTCAACTCTTAATTCCGACTAATATCTATTTACTTGATTCAAATCCTCTGCGGTATGTTTGGTACAAAACAAATGAAGGATAGACTAGAGCCGAGCTCGTTGCAAGCAACGAGAAGGTCTTCCGTTACAGCTTCAAGTCAAGACAATCTGATTAAAATCATATCCTTGATCCCCTCCTTGTTTTTCTTTTTTCGCTACAAGAGGATTTGAAGAAATACAGCTTGAGGTCACCTCCGTTTAAACTTTGGTTTATAAATATACATGAGTTATTTTAGCCAATCAGAGCAAGTGATAGAAACGGTAATTTCGGGTAACAAACAAAAATGGAGTTGTACGACGAAATGATGGCGCATGTTCTCGAATCTTTTGGTATCAGCGAGTACGAGACGGAGCATAAGTTTATATTAGACGCCCTCAGGGAATCCAAAGATTACATTGGCATAGCTTCCAAAACACCTATCTGAGGAATGGAACCGACGATTTCATTGGTCAAAACAAAATTCACCAGGAGGTCACCTCAAGTGCGCGGTTTCTTCAGGTCATCGTATAGCGACAATAGAAAAACAAGGAGCGGACCGAGGATCTGATTTTAATCAGATTGCAAGTCAAGAAAGGACTGTCAATCAGTCTTAATAAAAACATCCCCCTTCTTCTTTCACTTGTCAGGCTCTGACAGGTATTGATAGGAGGTTATCTTCACACTACCTTATCTTCTGACCAATGGGGACTTTAGAAATCAATTTGAACTCTTCAAAAGGAGACAGAAAAGTTAATTCATGCCTATTTTCCATGTAAACTTCTTAAGAAAACTTCTTTTATTTTCTACAATATTTAATTTTTGTGTGGGTCGAATATTAATTCCTACACCAGTGTATATATATACATGTGCATTCATAACTCGTTGGCAAGGCAAAGTTTGAAAATTGTCTATAAAAGTGTTGAAGTTTGTAAAAAGTCTAAGCAATTATTAACGGAAATAATCATGAGTTACTACAGTATATTCATCGTCGGAACCCACTGGCAGTGTAACGGCTAGAAAACCCATGGATTCCTACGATGCAGTATATTAATACTTATCAATTTTACACATGCCGGTAAATATCTCGGAGTTGTATCATATTTAATATTTTCAATATACAATTGGCCTTGCATATTTAGAATCGGATTGATAGATTGCTTTTATTCAATTGATGAGAGGTTTGTATAAGATTGTTCGCCCTAACGTTTAAATCGATGCTAAATCAACTGAATAAGGAAGATAAATTTATCTTTTCATCTTAAACCAATATAAATGAAAATAAAATAAACAAATAGTTGTGATCGTACAAAATATCAATAAACATACACGTGTGATAAGGTACATGTAAAAGACATGAAGCTACCGTGGATCACTTGTCCTCTCGCGCGCGATCTTCTCGGCCGTGTGCGAGCGTGCGAGGGCCCGGAATGATCATCATATAAACGGGTAATCTTTGTGTGCTTTTGTTGTTAATTTAAAACATTATAAGTACAGTTTTTAGAACATTTTAGACTTTCAAATCCGCCATTTATTAATGTCTGAAGATGTTTTGGATTAGGAACAATATCGTTGTTTTTATTTTAATTTTCAGAACGACTTTTGAATTTACATTCTAAAGTTCAATTAAAAAAATTTAAAATGAGCAAACATTAATAACATAAAATTAAAACAGTTCTTGTATTTGCGGTTTTATAAACTCAAAACAAGTACATGAATACGCGAATCTTGTGTATTAGAAAACCGCTGACCGCTTGGTAGTGCACCCGCGGCAGGTCTCCTTGGCCGCAGGCGAGGAATAGGTTAGGTAAAAGTACAACACACACAGCTCAGAACCCAGGAAGATTTGAAATGTTTGCAGTATAATGACTAAAATCTATCAAATAGAAGTTATTATTTTTCTCTTAAAACCCACAATTGATCTATGCCTGATATTAATTCAGATTGAGAATGACATTGCTTTTATTGATTAACAAAACGTTTTCTTAATTGACACTCTATCGTTTAATTCAATTTGAAAAGAATAAACTGTTGTGTGTGATCAAAATTAAAAGAACTCTTGTTTGCGGCTAAATAATCTCATATATGAGAGACGCGACTATTGTGTATTTGATAACCGCTGACCGCTAGGTAGTCCAGCCGCAACCATGGCGACCGATTTTATCGGCCGCAAGCGAGGGATAGCTTACGTAATGGTTCACACCACACACACACACGCACACACACACACACACACATACATATAGCTCTGATTCCAGATAGAATTTAAATGCATGCAGCATAACTAAAATGTATTACATAGATTCTTTTTAAAATCCGTATTTTGTGTGATTTACTAGAAAAGAAAAAGAATGTTTATATTTTCTGTTTCTCGTTTTTAAGGATTGTGCAGAACTTAACAAAGATGACTCAAACTCCTCACATAAAAGCATGTATACTAAAAAAAATATTTTTTTTATGAATTAAAGCCTCCTGTATAAACAGGCATACTGTCTGTTGTAACTTTATGTCAGTTGTACGCACAAACACTTTCGTTAACTTGCCAAATGAAAACAGGTACATGTTAACATGTAAAGCTTTTCACACTCATATTACACAAAACACTAACAAAATAACATTGTAACGACATTAATAAGATCCTAACAAACAACTTTCCCAGCGGCAGCCATATCGAAATCCTAACCGTTTTTGATCGAGTAATTTAGCTAAAACTTTCAAGGACCCTTGACCCTTTCTTATTAGTGTCAAATGAGAGCCCTTGATATTCTGCACAACTTTTATTCTTAATGTCTTCACAAAATAATTTTTGTTTAAATGATACAAAGGAAAATATGTCTAAATTTTCGCACTTTATGGAATCCTGTTTTTTGACCCCTTTTTAAATTCATCCTGATTTCATAAGTGCATTTCACTTTTACCCTTCAAGTAACTGTGTATTCTATAAGGCATGTACATTTAATGAATGTTAGACTATCAAACACTTTATTGACAAAAAAATAATGAATGATGTATTTCTTAATAAAAACAGTTTATGCAGCATTATGCAGCATTAAATGCAATCTACAAACAAGCACAAATATTTTACCGTAGTTCAATGTAGAACCGGAAGAATTCGCCTTTGCTCGGAATACAAACGAAGAAACAGACTTTGTCCTTTCTTATGTTTTAAGAATACAGTCCCTGAAACGTTCTACTTTCCCACTTGAACTGTGAGCGCACTCTGAGCGTACGGTGAGCGCACTCTGAGCGAACGCGCGGTACGGTGAGCGCAGGCTGAACGGAATTTGGTGAACGCTAATGAACGCTGAAGGATGAGCGAACGCAGAGCGCAAACGGAGTTTGACTAATTTATGCATAAAACCGAAAATCTTTAGAATGAGGTAACTTAATTACTTGTACATCGGAAATATTAAATCGTACGCGGAGTGTACACAATTAAGTAAACAAATAGGTAAGCGATTACATTTTTGTTCTCATATTTATAAGTATTATAACGAATTCACCAGATAAAGAACTTTTAATTATTGTTGAAACAAACATTAATATCTTTTTTTCCTTATCATCTAATAATCAAATGAGTTTATCGGCAATCGGCTGATTTGTTCGGCTAGAAATGTAAACATTTTCCGGCATATTGTCAGACATGGATACATTTGTGATCGGACATCGAAGAAATTATGTGAATAGTGAATCGCCCGTTTCTTATTTATAATTTTGTCTATTTATATATGTGTTGAATCTTTCGTCGATTGCTCAAGAATGTAAACTTTAAATTCTACAGATTAAATTCTAATTTAAAAAATGATGTTTCTGATGTGAAATATAAGTTTCTTTCTACCTTTTCCCACGCGATCTATCCTCATTTTCTTTTGACTAGCAAATGCCGATCCTTTCACTTTGGAGTTCAGAATGAAAATGAAGGAAAACAGATTAAACGATAAGTGAACGAACGGTGAGTACAAGGTGAACGCTTTGTGAACGCACGGTGAGCGCTTTGTGAACGATGAGCGCGAACGGAGCGGAGCGGAGAGCACAAGTAAACGCACGGTGAGCGCAAGGTGAGCGCACGAAGAACGCACGAAAAAATGGAAAGTAGAACGTTTTAGGGACTATAGTTGAAGTATGTGTTGATCAATGTTTGTTTCCTTTCGCTGTTTGTTGTCCATGTACATTTAAGTTGAATATTGTAGTAGCAGTCAGTGATTAAAGATTGTGGTAGCAGTCAGTGGCGTATTGACAGATTAAACGATTGGTAAAAATATTCTAAAATTAACGGTGTTTTTAATGTTTAATGTTTAATTTTTTTTTTTTGATCAAATTTTGAAATAGTATGTATGTTCAATTAGTTATCAAAGAAGTGATGCATAAATTATTTTTTTTATATCAAGATCCTCAATCTATATTTGCTTTTACAAATTGGAAGAAAAGTATATTCTTACAATAAAATACTTTTTAGGATAAAAAGAAATATAACAATTAACAACAATATACCGTGTTGTGATAATAATACTTTCTTCTTGTATTAAATTCGAGGAACTAATGACAATAGATACATTTTAATAGTTTTAATATTTACCGAAAAGCAAAATTGTTGAAAACCTTATACTTGGTTTATATGCATTCCCTACTCACCAGCAGCTAACGTTTTATAATTTGTGTCTATTATATGGGCGGCATTCAAAAAATATTACACATATGTGAAACATAATTGTCACCAATATTTGTTTATCATCATCATGCATTCCCTGCTCACCAGCGGCCAACGTTCATAAACTATTACACATACATTGTATGTGAAAGTTAGATGTAGAAAATATAAGTATGAATTTTAGATGTGGACAATTATAACTATTATAAAATTTTAACAGATTTCTAGTATGCGACCCATGATTCCTGTTACATGCAAAGCGCATGGCCTTTGCTTTAATGTTTTAAAAATATAAATATGTAATATTTGCAAACGTATACTACAAGAGTACAAAATACAAGAAAAAAAAAAATAAACAACGTGAGAAAAAAGTCAGAAAAACTAAACGTAAAACAAAAACCTTTAAAAACCCCAGATTAACAAGTTGCAGTTTAACAGTGCAAACTGGTTGAATACCATATCATTTAGATGGTAATATCACAATACCATATATTAAGCTTATATAAAGTTATTAATACTTTAAAATAATAACACTCTTCTTCAAGCCCAGCTTGTAAATACCAACACAAAAGCTGTTTGTAGTACTGTCTTTAGACTCCCTCATACTTTTGTCATAAAACTTATTACATAGGTATATCAGAATCTAACAACACTGTAATACTTCGTTGCTACTCTCAAGAAAGAAACAGCCAATCGTCAATGTGATGCATGTAACATTTCAGTGCAACAAATAAATAAATATATTATGATTCAGTAATTATTCTTTAATCATGATTATTAGTTATAAAGTCAGCATACAGGACAAAAATGTATACACTACACATGTATATATATGATTATAACCTATATCAAAATTCAATAAATTATTAATCATTGAATTACTTATCAAAACAAAAATAGCAAGACACACCGCCAGAAATATTGGCTGCTGCAATGATTATGTAATTCTTATTTCTATTTTTAGAATGCTGCACAGTCTGTTTGTGAAGTCGTGTAACAGAGGATGAAAAATGGCTGCAATACTCAGCGTATTTCTTTTATCTCTATTTGTTTCCAGGACGGTGACTTATAGTGAGTACATGGTTTGTTTGAACAGCACTTGTAATGTGTTTATAAGAAAAATAAAATGGTCGTTGCTTACCATTAGACGAGTCATTACATGTATTTAGATAGAACTTTACACTGGCATTTATATTTTCTCTATCTGCAGATAATTGTTATTCAGATCTCACAAAACTAGTGAGGCCTTCGATTTTTGAATGTAGAAAACAGGCTCATGATTGTTAGATGAAGAAGATAGATGTACGGAAATCAGATGTAGACAGTAGATCTATGATTCTTAGATGTAGAAAAAAGACATACGATAGATAGATGAACAAAATAGACCTGCGGTAACAAGATGTAGAAAATAGATAAACGATAGTTAGATTTAGAAAATATACCTAGGATATTTAGATATACAAAATAGATCTACGATTGTTAGATGTATAAAATAGAACTATGGTTGTTAAATGTACAAAGCGATAGTTAGATGTAGAATATAATCCTACGATAACTAGACCTACGATTGTTAGATGTAGAAAGAAGACACATGATGGTTAGCTGTAAAACAATAATTAACGATTGTTAGATATAGAAAATTGACATACAATCGTTAGGTGTAAAACAAAAATAATAGAGATCCATGGCATTACACGTATATTAGGAAATTATAAATATTGTTATATTTCCAAATGATTCCTATTTTGCCGCTCATGATTCAAGTTTATTCATTCACTGAAACTGAACCTTACGATCTTTTTTCAATTTAAATTAAATATAGATTAGCAAAATTCGCGGACTTTTACTTCAAAACTTCAAGATCCAAGTAAAAATAATAAAAAAAGTAATGTTTTGTAAACGTAAGAATATTAGAAATCCAGGTTAACATTATGTAGGTTTAAAGTATTTTAAATGATTCATGAACATATTAAATGATAATATTATGATAAAGACAATGCAATATACTAAGTAGATACTAATTTATTTAAGAAATAAAGTACGAGTTTTCGTGAATGTTGCAGAATAACCTCCGAAGTCGAGAAATGTTGTTTTGAAATATTAAAGCCGAGGCGTTAGCCGAGGCTTTTATATTTCAAACAACATTTAGAGACCGAGGAAGTTATCCTGCAACATTCACGATAACAAGAACTTTATTTCTATTCTACTAACAGCCCAGTATTTCTACAGATCGTTTCTCCTATAGAGAGACGATTTAGGTCATTTTGACGGCTGTTACGTGTAACCCCAACGGTTTTGTTAGTAACGTTTTCATGTGTATCGATCAAAGGAATCACATGCAGACGACATAATTTTTCTTAGGATTTTTGATACTCTTCGCTTATTTATAAAATAACTTTAAATCATATTCCTTATATTTTAAGGGCAATTTAATACGATTATTACTACTACATACACGTTATATATTTTATGTAAAAACACGCAGTGAAAATGTGCTAGGCAGGTTCTAGGTACAGCCGCATTGAGCTCTTAAAAATAAACATTTGAGGCAATACACATCGTTTTGACTGGAACTAACACGTGAAATTGACATGATTTTAAAACTTTTTACGGTTTGAAGTTGTACTTTCATGATCAGTGCGAGACAAATAGGCATTTCTGATCTGATAATTTACTGATGACGTTCGTGGTATATTGGAGAATAATGTCCGCGGCATCTCTTTGATCTCGGCAACTGTAGTAGAATATGACTTTTAACACTCTTTTCTTAGCCCAACTTGTTAATATCAACACAATAGCTGTTAGCAGTTCAACCTACGACAATTACGTGGCATCACGAACTGTGGACGGTAATACCGGCCAGGATGTGTCGCGTTGCTTTCATAGTGATGTGAGGAGAGATATTACAGAGACGTGGTTACGTATCGATTTGGGAGGAGTTTACAGTGTCAAGTCAGTCAAGTTCTGGTTGAGGGGTGACAGTAAGCATCATATTACAGAATTCTTATTTTGATGAAATATACCTAAAACAAACCAAATCATATTAACCATCATATTCCTTAAGCAATGGCCAAACTTTGATGTTTATAGTTTCTTAACTGATGAAGTTGTTAAGAACAAAACTAAAAAAAAAAAAAAACAACAAATAAACACACGCCGTCATACACTTCTTATTCAAACTAGATATCATAGGGAAATACTACATTACACTAACAATATAGGATTCAGGGGATATATTACACCAACACTATAGGATTCCTTGGGGACTCTTAACCTGTGTCCGACAACTATATTTCAATAAATTTCTATCCACTTTTTTTAAAGGAATACCGACACGACTCATTGGCTACTCTCTCCGTGTGTCCAATGAAACTACTGTACCACCGCCAGAGTCCTCATGTTACATAGATCCAGGAAATGTCACACTACCCACCATTATAGAGGAGGACTGTGAGAGAACAACTAGATACGTCTGGATTTATCAGTCAAATAAACCAAACAACGATCTATGTCCAATGTTTGCAATATGTGAAGTCCAGGTTTTTGGTACGTAACAAATTTAATAACATGCTGATATGTTGATACGTAATAATCATCAGTTACATTATATCACATAAATGTTAGTATCCACAAGTATAGAAAGAAAACGTAGGTCGTGGGTTATATATCTTCCAACAGGAAAAAGATAGCGTGTTATAACATATGAATTTCCGTAGTATATTTTCATGCAAGTATTTATTAATTTTTATCAAATGATAACTTCGGGTTTTCTTTTACTTTAGAGTTATGAAAAAAATGAAATATATAAAATCCAAATTGTTTTAAATGATGCAATTTTAGGATGTGAGACTGGACAGTATGGAGAAGACTGCTCAAAACAATGTGACCATTGTAAAAACAACATTACTTGTGGGATACACGATGGAGAATGTGATGATTTTGGGTGTGATAGTCCTACATACCAGACCCCGCTTTGTAAAGGTAAAACACTACCTTTAGACACTGTGTTTCCGCCCTTTCCGCGACATTAATTGACAGCTTACATCAAGGTAAAGGTAAGACTCTACATAACTATATAGACATTTTGGATGACTTTAAACCTCACCGAAATATCGACATTTAGTGGATGTCAGGTAATCAGCTTCCAGTATATGGAAATTTTTATATGTTAGCGTTATTTATTTTAGAATGTAAAACTGGATATTATGGTGAGGACTGCTCCAAGAAATGTATCCATTGTAAAAACAACGCCTCGTGTGCTTCACAGTCTGAGGAATGTGATGTCCTTGGCTGTGCTTACTCTGGATATCAGCCGCCTTTATGTAAAGGTAAAATGCCATACCACTCAAGAAAAAAAATTTGATTTCAAAACGAATTTCAATAAACAGAACTTTCTGTTCTATTTGAAGTTCTTGGCAAAAAGTGGGTTAAAGTATACATGAAATAGCATTAATTTATTATTTATGTAACTTTCATGAAAAAAACAACCTTTCTTATACATGAATTCAAAGTAAAAAAAAAACCAAATAAAATACCTGGATTAAGTGTAGACATTTAAAGTCATATGTAAAGGGTCATGGTCACGATTTTGGTCAAATTTTATTTATCTGTTTTTATTATTTACAATGCTTTATGAATGCATTTCTAATGATCAAATGAAATTTGAGAGTCAGTCGTTGAGTTATAAGCAAGATACAGCGCTCACAATTTTTTGTCATGTAAACAAGGCTCGTGCCCTGTTTTTGTTTACAGAGGTTCAATATACCAGTAAATAATCTTTTTCAAGCTGATTTGACTATTTTCTTATTCATTTTAAGCATAAATAATTAGTTTCTAACATTCAGCGTATTCGTTTTAGGTCTAAAACTTGAATTTTGACTTCAACATTTAAAATGTAAACAAAAGCTTTGTTTACATAGCAAAGAATTGTAAGCTCTGTAACTCGCTTATAACTCAACGAATAACACTCAAATATTGGTTGCCTATTAAAAATGCCTTACTGAAGCATTGTAAACATTAAAATTGAAAAAATAATTTTTGACCAAATCGTGACCATGCCCCTTTAACCTCATTAGGAAGATTTAAACATGTTTTGTTTTGGCAGGTTGTATTCTTGGGATGTACGGCCTTCATTGTAAGAAGAACTGTAGCCGATATTGTGCTTACGACGACTGTGACAGAAAAACGGGCACCTGCTTAGACGGCTGTAAGAGAGGATATATCGGGAGTTTCTGTAACCAAAGTAAGAGTTACTGAAGAAAGAACATACATTCCTCAGATCATTTAATATTATTTTACAAATGTCTAAATATATACACATATACACTTTCTGCCTGTTTGTCTGTCTGTCGATTCGTCCGTCCATCCATCCATCCATCCATCCATCCATCCATCCATCCATCCATCCATCCATCCATCCATATACACTGACGTCTTAACATTTATATATGAATGATATTTCAGCTTGTCCTATTGGTAAATACGGACAAAACTGCAGAGAAATATGTGGACATTGTTACAACGACTCAGACTGTCACTATGGTAACGGGACATGCATGGAGGGATGTGAAGCCGGTTATTGGTACCATGATTGTAAAACACGTGCGTTATTTTGTTTACTATCAATCACTACAACACGTGCGTGCTTTCTATTATAATTCAATTAAATATTTGCGTGATTTTTCACAAACAAATGTCAAACCTCGTTTATAATTTTACTCTGTAAATCAGTAAAATACGCATTTCATTTTTTTTCTGCTACAGTTTAATGATTGAATAATGTTTGCATTTTTTTCATTGACCAGAGTATATCAAATATCAATATTGCGTAGTAGCGGGACTAACAATGAACTTTGTGTTCATCATTGGTATAAGCTGCAATAATGAAGCCCTCTTCAGGTTTATTTTTAATCCGACGTTTTCTGGAGAGGACTACAAATCTCTAGGATCTCACTAATAGTGCAAAATTATTTTTTTTAATACAGCTGACATGGATCTAAAAAGATCGCTTTTATATATGTTAGACTTTCTTCAGATAATATGATTGTTTTTAATTTGAACAAACTAACCTAATATAATTCAAAACCATATTCTTTACTATTCTTCAACAGCCATGATAGTTCTCGCGTGATTTAATGGGATTTACGCTTGAAGTTTTGATGGGCTTTATCACACGAATTTTAGTAAATAAGCGATTTTATTTTGTTCTATCATCATTTAAGGAAATGGTATATAGTGAAAAAAAATCATATTTACCCCTTTATTTGTGTTTGAAATAGGGGGGGGGGATCTTATATTCAATTCAAATCCTGAATTTTCATTAGCTTCCCAAAATAAAACCGATCAAGGTCAGGAAATATCGCGGACAAATTCAACTTGTGTTGCTCACATATACGAAAAATAACCGGTACTAGTATTTGAACTATACTTGATATTTGTGGATTCTCCTATGTCATACACAACTACAGTGTTTGAATTCAGGTATGAAATGCAAATGGTATTGTCATTTATATACGATTTGAGCCGTGTTCATTGCGCAAGTGAATCACTCCCGCACTTGCAGCATCACAAAGATTCTATGGAGATGTAGCTCTCTAAAAATATCGGGAGAGAGGGCTATATAATTGCAGCAACATTGTCCTTGGTTAGCAGTCTTTAAGAGGTTAATATTTCAAATGTAACTTTGAAAACTGCTAGCTAATCTCAACAAAAAAATTCGATTTTATGTTTCTTCTCGCATAGAGTTTTATATCGAACAATAATTTCTAGTAAAACTCAACTCCTGTATGTAATACTTACTCAGTAACATTTATTTCTAGCCTGCAGCGACGGCAGATATGGACAGAATTGTCAGTACACATGCAGTGGAAACTGTGTAAATGGGGAGGCGTGCAATAAAACAAACGGAAGTTGTAGTTCATGTATCGATGGATTCCAAGGATCTAAATGTGACAGAGGTAGACTACTTGTTAAAAAAAAAAGTATGTCTGCGTCTGTTCTGCTCTTTTATACATGTATATAGTAAATATCATACAGCAACCTTTTACCATCGACATTCACATTTCTCAAGTTAACTCCCAGTAGTAAGCCTGTGTTCATACTATATGATTTAGACGCTAACCGGTCACCTTGAATAGTATGCGATTCAATTAAAGCACACAATCAAACCAATTTGCTATGTATCATTCTGATAAATGTAACTTGATTTTTCCGATCAAATCTATATGTCTGAATTAACTGCATTATTTGACGGAAAATATATGTTTTAGTTTGCATTACATTTATTTTTTGCTAAAGAATAATTTTAATGTTATAACATATAAATAATTTACATTGTAGATATTAGCCAGTCACCAACAGATTTACACAAGAAAATGGACCTAGATGACCTGAAGATAGAGAAAATGATGTTGGAAAATCAGAGGTCACAAAAGGAAATCCAGAAACTGGAGGCAGAGATAGAAATTCTACGTGTGAGAAAGAACGTTTTATTAAGATTGCAAGGGATACTAAGCGAACTCTCCGACGTTGTGGTTCAATTGCTTAATGACAGTAAAATTTGATCTGTTTTTATCTTTTATACTAAATTTTTATCATAAGTTTATTCATTTTTGTGTCTTAGCGTCTATTAATGCATGGTGTGATTTTATTTTTTTTTTCCCAACTAGAATAATGGATCAAATAGCAGAGTATAATAAATGCATAATTGCTATATATTTCCAATACTTTCTGGCTCTTGTATTGCATATTTTCTTCTTTTAATACCTTTATATCTACACAAATTAAATTATCCTTTTCATTAGAATTCAAAGAAATTAAATTTTTACGGAACTTTTCTTTGCAATAAGGAGCTGCTTATTTGGATGTTTGCATCATTTATAGAACAAACAAAATGTTCTACCTCCTTTAATAATAATTGTGTATCACAGTTTCATCAACTTAGTCATTTTTCATTATATATTCTGTTATGTAGCTTGGTAACAGGAATAAAAAAATCCACTAACTCATCAATAAAATGCACCTTTGTTTTGTTATCCTGACTAATTTAGTTCTTTATAAAGAAATGTGTACGGGTAATATGACTTGGAGTTGCAAACAATATGAAATAATCCGGATGATATCTTTAAAAAAATGTAAAATGTAATTTTATTTCTTGTTGGAGTTTTAGGTGAAAATATGACAAGATCATGAATTTTTTTTCCCATTAAAAATTAACAAAATGTATTGTGTTATTTATTTCTACTTATTTCTAAAGCTAGATGTTATTTTTGTGAATTCTAAATGTTTAGCAAGGTAATTTATTGTAAACAATTAATTGTAATTTCTCTTCATAACTTTTTTAAGGCATACATACACAATAAACATTGCTTGTCAGTGATTGCGAATACTATTAGCTTCCGTTTTGGCACAAATATTAATACTGAAAAAAAAATTAAAAATTGCAGCGTTAATTATTTTTAATGAGGGATTCAAGATACTGCATCTATAAAATGTAAGTTTCTTTGATCCCAATGAGAACTTCTGGTAGGTGTGAAAGTTAGAAGCAAATAACATATGCAATTTTCATTTCACTTACTTGAAATGATGTATAAGAGCGTATGCTACGTTTGCGGATGAGCGTTTTCTGAAGTGGGAATAAAGTTAGTGAGCTTTACACAATTCATTGTATCGCTCCAATCTGCAACAGCCTCATGTCTTTCAAGATGAACAGTGTATAAAGTACTGCATACTTTAACCACTCAGCGTACACTTAAACGAAGGATCTAACAAGAGGTGATTTAAAGAAATTTAGATAAGTGTACTTGTTTTAATTTCTTTTTACCTTTTTTACGCAAAAAAGCCAAAAACTTGACATAATAAAAAAGTTCATTGCTTATTTAATTTGACTGTGCATTCTAATGAAAGTATGAATATATTATTAAAACAAGAAATTGATACTGAATGTTTTATATTTAATTCAAACCATCGAATTCCTTTAACGTAAAACATTTGACCTCTGTTTGAAGAAGCAAATTGGACATTTATACAATGGTGGCTCTCGCCAACGGATATAAATGCATTCTTCTGTTTAGAACTAAAATATGTGGCATTTTCAACTATTACCACTGAGCTGTTCTTACGTTACGATCAATTAACAAAAAATGAAATCAAATAAGACGATATTTGTTTTAACTTCATTAATGCCTATATTGTAGAATCTTTGATGAAAAATTAGTGTTATGAACAACAACACATAGCATAGCTTTTATTTTTAATATTTATTATACTGTTCATTTGTAACGTTTCTTTCCAAATCTTAGACTATATCACGCACGTTACATATACACATGGCTTGATGATAAAATAAGTAAATAAAAGTACAATTCAAATAGCATGTTAAGCCTACTTGATAATCGAGTTAAATTTTGTATCAATGAAAAAATGACAATAACAATCCGTCAACCATCACAAAAATCCATAAAACGAAATACAAATTCAAAGCAGAGCAACACGGACCTCCAAAAAGATGGAGGTAGGATCAGGTGCCTAGGAGGAGTGAGCATCCTCTGCTGACCGGTCACACCCGCCGTGTGCTCTTTGTCGTAATCGGGAAAAGATGGAAAAGTCCGTAGACAATTGGGTGATTAATTATGGTCTAACAATTAGTATGAAAAACGTCAGTCAGCATGCGACCCAGTGGAAGATTGTATTTGCTGACAAGGTCAAACGTTTCTCTTACATGTTTTGTTACAATAAACGTAATATTTCTTTTCTTATATAAATTTCAAAACTGATCCCGATGACATATAAATATGCCTCAAATAATATTGAAAGTCATATTACATGTAATCTTGTAACATTTAATATCCATACTGTTTCCCATAGTTACAACGATGTATTCCGACTGACCTCTTACAAGTTGTATAATCAAATCAAATGTCTGGTATGAAACAAATAGATAAACATGAAGGAAAGAATTAGTGATATGGCGTAAGCTGCAATATGGTTTTACACATTTTTCTTCACACAAGGATTACTTATATTTTGGTACGTTTTTTAGTTTTTACACATAATTATGTTGCTCGATAATAGTACGAACCCCCCCCCCCACCCCCCAAAAAATAAACGAAGGCAATATTATTTTTTTTCCAAATTTGTTTAGCCTAGTACGTTGATTGTTCATTTTCCATTTCGCAAGACTGGTAAACTACTTCATAATTGTATTTAAAACCAATATTAGAATTATATGCGTGTCGACATTTTTATAATTACATAATTATATAGACACTTTGGATGCCTTAAAACCTCATCGAAATATCGACATTATGTATATATCAGATAACCAACACCAGTGAATATTTTCACAAGTTATTCTTCTTAGAATGTAAAACTGGATATTATGGTGAGAATTGCTCCAAGAAATGTGACCACTGTAAACACAACGCATTATGTGATTTACAATCTGAGGAATGTAATATACTTGGTTGTGCCTACTCTGGATATCAGCCTCCTTTATGTAAAGGTAAGGTGTCATACCACTTTAGGAAAATAACTAGATTGCTTTTAAAACGAACTTCGATAAACAAAAAAAAATATATTTATTTGAAGTGATTGGTGAAAATGATCGCCATTGTAAATTTTATGTTAAAGTTTAATGATTGAATAAAGTTTCCATTTTTTTCCATTTTGTGTATTAAATACTAACATTGCTTAGTAGCGGGACTAACAATAAACTTTATCTTCATCATTAGTCTTGGAAAGCAATGATTAAGGGGTTTCAATTTCAAATGTTAAAACTGCTAGCCAACTTGATAAAACATTATATTTTATGCTATTTTTCTCATAGATTTTTATATCGAACCATAGTTTTTAGTTAAACTCAACTCCTGTTTATAATACTTTATAACATTTATTTCTAGCCTGCAGCGACGGCAGCTATGGAAACAATTGTCAGTACACTTGCAGCGGAAACTGTGTGCATTGTTACTTCGACAGGAAATTGTTGTTTAAGTATGCAATGCATTTACTGCAGAACATTTTAAATGTTATTTTATATAAATAATATAAATTGTAGATATTCGCCAGTCACCAACAGGTTTCAAGAGGAAAATTGGCCTAGATCATCTGAAGATGGAGAAAATGATGGTGGAAAATCAGAAGACCCAAAACGAAATTCAGAAGCTGGAGACAGAGGCAGAGGTTCTACGTGTTAGAAAGAACGTTTTATTAAGATTGCAAGGGATACTAAGCAAACTCTCTCAAGATGTGGTTCAATTGCTTAATGACAGTAAAATTTGATCGGTTTATATCCTTTATACTAAATTTATTAAATTAGTTTATTCATTTTTGTGTCTGTTTACGCGTCTGCTAATGCATTGTATGGCATTGTATGATTTAATAGAGTTTTATTCACTAGAATAGCAGATCTGATAGTGAAAACGAATCAATGCATAATTGCTACTCAATATATTTCCAACACATGTATTTGAGAGCCCTTGCATAGCATATTTACCTCTACGCAGATTAAAGCAAGTGACCGTTTTCCATATAACGCTCTTCGTTAAAATGCAAACAAATATTTCTTAAAGAATTTGTTTTGTTATTAGGAGCTGCTGATTTGGATGTTAGGCATATTTTTTAAACACATACCTCGTATTATTATTATTATTCATTAGAATTCACAACTCCATCAAATTGAAATAAGAATGAACTTTCCAATTTCGCCTAGTTTTTAGTTGTTGTTTCTGTAAATTAGTATAAAGTAAAAGAAGTACACTTTACATTTGTTTGAATTACCTCATATAAGATACTCGCTTACGAGGACGCTGAGAGGTGAAAGTGCGCAGTACTTTACCCACTGTACATCTTAAACGACATATCGCTGTTATAAACGTGGACAATTGAATGAATTGTAACAAAAATAAGTTAGTGTATTCCCTTTTTAGATAACTGTAAAATACAACAACAAAAAATAACATCCATCATTTTAAAAATATGGAGTACTTATAACTGTTTATCATGAAAGACATAACGCTGTTAAAGATGTGGGTGATGAAATGAATGAATCTTAGAACCGAAATAAATGTTTTATCAAACCATTTTTTGATAAAAAAAAAAAAATTTCATACTTTAAAACTGATCCCAATTTAATAGTAGATAAGTTTACCTCAAATTTAAATTAAAGTCCTATCACATGTAATTTTTCAACTCTTAATTCCGACTGGTATCTATTAACTTGATTCAAATCCTCTGCGGTATGTTTGGTACAAAACAAATGAAGGATAGACTAGAGCCGAGCTCGTTGCAAGCAACGAGAAGGTCTTCCGTTACAGCTTCAAGTCAAGACAATCTGATTAAAATCATATCCTTGATCCCCTCCTTGTTTTTCTTTTTTCGCTACAAGAGGATTTGAAGAAATCCAGCTTGAGGTCACCTCTGTTGAACTTTGGTTTATAAATATACATGAGTTATTTTAGTCTATCAAAGCAAGTGATAAAAACGGTAATTTCGGGTTACAAACAAAAATGGAGTTGTACGACGAAATGATGGCACATGTTCTCGAATCTTTCGGTATCGGCAAGTAAGAGATGGAGCATAAGTTGATATTAGACCCCCTCAGGGAATCCAAAGATTGCGTTGGCATAACTTCCAAAACACCTATCTGAGGAATGGAACCGACGATTTCATTGGTCAAAACAAAGTTCACCAGAAGGTGAACTCAAATGCGTTTTCTTCAGGTCATCGTATAGCGACAATAGAAAAACAAGGAGCGGATCGAGGATCTGATTTTAATCAGATTGCAAGTCAAGAAAGGATTGTCAATCAGTCTTAATAAAACCACCCCCTTCTCCTTACACTTGTCAGGCTCTGACAGGTATTGATAGGAGGTTATCTTCACACTACCTTAACTTCTGACTAATCAGGGCTTTAGAAATCAATTTGAACTCTTCAAAAGGAGACAGAAAAATTAATTCATGCCTTTTTTCTATGTAAACTTCTTAAGAAAACTTCTTTTACTTTCTACGCTATTTAGTTTTTGTGTTGGTCGAATATTTATTCCTACACCAGTGTATATATATATACATGTGCATTCATGACTCGTTGGCAAGGCAAAGTTTGAATATTGTCTATAAAAGTGTTGAAGTCTGTAAAAAGTCTAAGCAATAATTAACGGAAAAAATCATGAGTTAAGACAGTATATTCATCGTCGGAACTCACTGGCAGTGTAACGGATAGAAAACCCGTGGATTCCTACGATGCAGTATATTAATACATATCAATTTTACACATGCCGGTAAATATCTCGGAGTTGTATCATATTTAATATTTTCAATATACAATTGGCCTTGCATATTTAGAATCGGATTGATAGATTACTTTTATTCAATTGATGAGAGGTTTGTATAAGATTTTTCGCCCTAACGTTTAAATCAATGCTTAATCAACTGAATAAGGAAGATAAATTTATCTTTTCATCTTAAACCAATATAAATGAAAATAAAATAAACAAATAGTTGTGTTCGTACAAAATATCAATAAACATACACGTGTGATAAGGTACATGTAGAAGAACACGAATCTACCATGGATCACTTGTCCACTCGCGCGCGATCTCCTCGGCCATGTGCGAGCGTGCGAGGGTCCGGGATGATCATCATATAAACGGGTAATCTTTGTGGATTTTTGTTGTTAATTTTAAAACATTATAAGTACAGTTTTTAGAACATTTTATACTTTCAAATCCGCCATTTATTTATGTATGAAGATGTTTTGGATTAGGAACAATATCGTGTTTTTTTTTAATTTTCAGAACGACTTTTGAATTTACATTCTAATGTTCAATTAAATAAATTTAAAATGAGCAAACATTAAGAACTTAAAATTAAAACAGTTCTTGTATTTGCGGCTTTATAAACTCAAAACAAGTACATGAAGACGCGAATCTTGTGTATTAGATATTAGATTGTGTATTAGATAAAAAAAAAATGGCGTCGCCCAATGAGGGGGCCGAAGTTCCGCCTGAGAGTGAAATCCGTGAAAAAACGAACTGTGGAACCAGTCTCGTGCCTGTAAGTAGCCAAGACCCAGAGTTTAGTTGTTCACTGTTAGAAAATCAAGCTCATTTCAATTGTGGCTTTGAGTATTATCCTCAAAATACAGACTTTGTGCAAGCTGTCACCAACGGCTTATGTAGTAGTGTGAGTGACGCTCACTCTACATTCGAATTTACAAACACACCCAGCACAAATGTTTACGCTTCGTTTGATCATGCACTTCAAAATCTTCCTATTGAGTTATATGTGCAAAAACTTCTCGAAATCACATCGAACAACGAACAGCTTATTATAGAATATAGATATGCACTACTTGTGAAAGCAAAAACTATTCAGGGGTGCCCAACGGGTAAACTTATGACCAGAAAAACAACAAAAAGTTGCCCAAGTTCCACTAGATACGCAAGAGACTGTTTTGCTCTTTACTTGTTCTGCAATGGCGATAGTTCGCATGTGTTGGACGTGTTTGATAAATCAAAACCAGATTATAATAATGAGTTTCCGATTCAATCGGTCATCGAACTTCGTTCGCCTACTCAAGCGTTAATGCAGAGAGTTACCGAACTTGAAAAAGCACAATCCAGCTACGTTAAGACTATAGAGTCTCTTAAAAAATCAGTCAATGCTCTGAAAGCAGAAAATGTAACCCTTTCGAATACAACCAACAAGTTGCAATCCGACTTTGTCTCACACGCAACAGTATGCGAGACTGCTCGCAAAAACACCAAAGCTCAGTTAAAGAAACTCGATGGTCTCGACTTTATTGAGTACCAAGCTGTGAACAAAAAAATGAATGACGAACTATCGAGAGTATCCAAAGTATGTGTTAATTTACAAAAACAAATTTCAAACACAAAAGCACAAAAATCATATGCTTCAGCTGTTTCCCCGCAGAAGGCCCTTACGCCAACCGAGGTGGAATTTAACGGGACTTCACACCTGAACGAACAAGCTAACAGTACCTATTCAAATAGTGCTGACTGTGCCGTTATGCGTCTGTCGATACACGCCAATGACAAACCTTCCCCGTCTGAAACGATCAGACTGAATTCACAGTACTCGTCCAATCGTTCCGACAAAAACGACCCTGTCGTTAATAAAGGCAAAAATGCCACAAATCAGCACACACAGTCGGACAAGAAAACAATGGAAGACAACTCTGGTCAACATAATTCCACCTGCAGTCCGTACTCGAGAATCTACCAACAAGAATACCGAAATACCCGGTGATCGCAGTGATCGCAGTGATCGTAGTGATCTTGTTTACGCCAACAATGTTGCTAGAGACACGCGTACGCCATATGCGGATGTAGCGTCTCCAAACACTGTAACTCCCAAATCAACAAACGGCGCTGCAAGGTCGCAAACAATCAACATCTCCAACGACAGACCTAAAGACGCTTCTGAACCGAAACGACTTTATTTTCCAAGAAAAAGTCAAGTTTCCGACTCGAAGCAAGCGCCTGCTTCTCTCACACTTACCAACAATACTACAGGTGCCAAAGAGGACGCTGACATATTTGAAGGCGTTATCCGCAGACGTAATGCACGTTTCTATATCTCCTGAATAGGTCCACGGTCTACACAACTTGGTATGATAAACTTCCTTAAGGACAGAGGAATGTCCGTTTCATTGTGTGTTCTTTTTAAACCTAAACGCGAAGGTGCACGACGGAACGCTAAAATCAATGTATCTCTGAAAGATGCGTCTACAATTGAGTCCGAAAATTTCTGGCCTAAAGGGATTTCCTGCAGACCCTGGCTTAGCAACAAACAGTGGCAGGACAGAATTGCGCGTTCGGACGATTCCGAATCTGACGACGAAGACCAGGACCCTCAGAACCGCGATGTTGATTAAAGAAACATTTTTTGTGTCTTTTTTTCTGTGTATCTTATCAACTGTTTTACATATGTCTCATAATCTCAGCATCCTCGCATGGAATGTAAGAGGCATTATGTCCTCTTCATTATGTCTGTCAAATATGCTTGATCATGTTAAATGTGATATTGCTATAATATCTGAGCACAAACTTAAGTATGACAATGTTTCATATCTGGACTCTGTTCACCCTGACTACCTTAGTTATGTTTGTATAGAACCTACTGGTACCAATACATCTATACAATGCTCACGCTATTTGGGTAAAGGGGGCATTGCTATTATGTACAAAAAGGAGCTTGAATTGTCTATATGTTTGTTAACAGATTTAGATTCTACTCGCATCATTGGAATAGAACTCAATACATCATGTGACCGATCTTTGTTCATTTTTGGGGTTTATCTCCCCTCTGATAGTGCTATTCAGCCATATGCATCAGAACTGAACCTTTTGGAAGATCTTGTAGCTCATTACTCATTACTTGGTGATGTAGTAATTGGGGGTGATTTCAATGCTAGCTCTTATGAAGAAGACCTTCATCATACAAATTTGTACAAATCAAAACTGCTAAAGGGACTTCTCACACGTAACAATATAGGACGTCCTCGTGTTGATTTTAGTACATCTGGTTCAGGCTATACATTTACCTCAACACAGACTACTCTAGATTTTATATTTTGTGGTAGTTCTCTTTGTAAGCACGTTACTTCGTACCATGTGTATGAGGAAGGTTCATTTAGCTGTGCATCAGATCACCTCCCAGTTGCAATTAATATTGATATTCATGTTAAAAATCGTATTTTACATAAATCGTTTAACAGCTTACCTGCATGGCACAAAGCTGAATCTTGTAAACTTGAACAATACCAAGAGCACGTTTCTAGAGAGTCTGCATGGTTATTAGATAGACATCTTGATTGTGTTAATGACATTGAAAACTTCTGTTCTGATCTAAATTATATGTTACATGACGCTGCGTCCACAACAATTCCAGTTTCCAAATATAGACCATACTTGAAACCCGAATGGACACCGAAAGTCTAGCATCTCCATGACCTAGAACGTCAAAAACGCAGAATGTGGATAAGTGAAGGACGGCCCCGTGGCATGTGTCATGAATCGTATAAAAACTACAAGCGTGCTAAAAGGGATTTTCGGAATGGACTCCAGTCTGCACACGACGAATTTATGACAAAAGCCTTTAAGGACATAGACGAGGCTTCTGAATGCGACGTTCGACTCTTCTGGAAATTGATCAAGCGCCAGCGGCCTCGAAGCTCTCGCTCTTATCCAGAAATAGAACTCGGTGATGACACATTTAAAGATCCTAATGATATTGCTAACGCATTGGACATCATTTTAAAGACGTTTACAACCCTAAGGACAACGACTCGTTCAATCCTGTGTTTTACCAATCTATTGAAACCCTGTACAAATCCTTAAAAACCGAAACGATGCTCAACAACTTTTTTTTCTGGAGGTGACATCAGCATGGACGAAATCTCCACACTTATTCGTGATCTGAAACGTAGAAAAGCTCCAGGAAAAGATTTCATCCAAAACGAACACATCATTTATGGTGGCTCAGAACTAAAACTCCGTTTGCTTCATTTATTTAACTCTATTATTAAAACTGGCCAGATCCCAGATTCTTGGAAAATGGACATTATTGTTCCCATACACAAAGGAGGTAATAAGCCAGAGAAATCCCCAGACAGCTATAGACCGATAGCTTTACTCCCTTGCCTTTTAAAACTGTTTGAAAAGATTTTACTTACCAGGATCAAAACCCATGTTCTATCCTCATCCGACTTTCCTAACGCCCAGCAACAGGGATTTCAACCCAAACTCGGCTGTCTCACTGCCTCTTTTAACCTACAAGAAACCATTTTCCACAACATTCAACGCGGAAGCCCGGTATACGTTGCATTCCTCGATACTCAAAAAGCATTTGATACTGTCTGGAGGCACGGTCTAATGTACAAGCTTCATCGTCTTGGAGTTTCTGGACGGTTATGGTCTCTAATTGACGACTGCCATACTGGTACATCATGCTCTGTCGTGGTGAACTACACTAACTCTGTTTGGTTCCCAGCCTCACAAGGAGTTCGCCAAGGAGGCATACTCTCAACTTTTCTCTACCTTGTGTTCATCAACGACCTTCTCCAAGAAATTCAAAGTCAATGTTCAAATACTGGAATCTACAACATCGTTAGCTCCAACCCCACGCTTGCAGACGATATATCTTGCATCGCCTTGACTCCTATAGCCATCCAAAACATCCTTACCACCGCATATAAGTACTCCACAAATTGGAGATTCAAATTCAATGCAGATAAATCAAGCGTTCTTAGATTCTCCTCTTCATCAACTCGAAACCTGTTGAATCTCTCATGGCTTCTCGGAAATGAATCTGTCGAATTATCGGAATCATACAATCACTTAGGAATCCTCCTGCAATCTAAACTGGTCCATACCGAAAAAATCGAAAACGGATGTAGAAAACGGAGACAAGCGTATTTCGGTATCAAAATACGGGATCATCTCAATCCCGACACTTTATCCCGACTGTATAAAAAAGTTGTCCTTCCATCTATTCTCTACGGATGCGAACTCTGGTGCGACCTTCGGCAACGAGATCTCCAAGCACTCAGCACGCCCCAACACTTCATATGCAAAAACGCTATGGGCCTTCCAAAAACAACGAGATCAGACATTTGTGAATCTCTCTTCGGACTTCTTCCCATATCATCCGAAATTGATAAAAGAAAACTTCTTTTTTTCGGTCGATTATGTGATCTAGACACTAAAACCCTTACCAAACAGATATTTCTACATCGACTGTTTTCCTACCTACAATCCCCCGAACGCAAAGAACTTGGCTTTATTCACGACATCATTGCTCTCATGCTTAAGTACAATCTCCTTCAATACCTCACAGTTTACCTTCAAGTTGGCTATTTTCCCCCGAAACTTCTCTGGAAAAAAATCCGTAAAAGAAGCAGTAACGAACTCTCATATTGACTCAAGACGCCATCGGATGTTTTCTGACCCAGATTTTTACCTTTTCAGTAAGATAAACGCAGGACGACCACCTTCTGCTATCTGGAAAATCCCATCCAATGTTTTCGAAGTGGAACTCTGTAAATTTATTGTTAAATTATGGACACTTCCTGAAATTTCACCGGAAATTTGTCTTATGTGCAGCAACCACTTTACTTTACTAACGTCTTTGAGCACATCTCTACCGTTTGTCCAGGGACGGCTGCATTTCGAGAAGCTTGGTGGGATACAGTCATCGAAAACTTCGACATCTCTCTTAGTGCTGAACTCAGTGGTCTCTGTACACGTGACATCTACCTCTTTCGGCTCGGGTCGAGACTTATCTCCAACATTACAGCTAAATTTGATTTACGCACCTTGCACATCCTCAACTTCCGCTTCTTGAGGGACACCGCAGCATGGTACAACCGATACCTGTGTTCTATTCAAAACACGACGTAAAATACCAGTACAACAGTCAAGATACTTTTCTACACTGTGCACATTGTTACAGGTGTAGGTTACATCAAATCATACTCAAATGGACATCCCCATGTATATATGTTTCTGTTTTTGTTTTCTTTGACTTTTTTCCCCTCTCTTTTCTGTTTTTTTCTCCGATGCCAAGTGGCAATAGGGTAATATAGTTTGGTTTTTTCTTCTTTTTGTGTGTGTGTGTGTGTGTGTGTGTGTGTGTGTGTGTGTGTGTGTGTGTGTGTGTGTGTGTGTGTGTGTGTGTGTGTGTGTGTGTGTGTGTGTGTGTGTGTGT
>WFKH01011926.1:78364485-78375392 GCA_016163765.1 Magallana hongkongensis | reverse complement strand
AAAAAAAAAAAAACAAAAACATCTAATAAGATCGAAGTCAGTCGGCTAAGAAAAGTATTTTTGCACAATTACGAAGATTGTACGGAAATGTAGTCCTCTCCAGAAAAAGTATGATGAAAAAATCTGGGAAGGCTACATTACATGCAGCGATACTGATACTACATCAATCAAGGAGGCTGGATGGTCAACAGACTTTAACATATAATAATTTTGGCCATAAATTACATGTACTTTTTAGTAAAGAAAAATTCCAAATATTTAGCTTCAAAGGTATATATGCCGTTTTTAACGGCAATTTTGCAATGTTGAAAACCAGACCCAAATTTTGTCAGCATGACTAGATATATGAAAAATAAGTTTATAGAAAATTTTGCAATTTTTAAAATAAATATTATGGAGGTACTAGCCATAATTTTAAAATGAATAACGGCGATTTACCTATGCATATTCATAAACGATTAACGTTCGAGGTGGATTTGCGCATGTGCACGGGAATAGTAATTTAGAAAAGCAGCATACAGAAAGAGGTAATACGACAGGTTTGAATTCATATAAACAGGTTTGTGTGCTGTTAACAGAAAAATATCAGATATTGTTATCTGCATTTTATGAGGATGGTTGCGTGTCAGTGTCAAAGACAGTCGATGAGAGCTTTTTTGCAATTGACCATTATTTACATACATTGACAACATGTATTAACATAATAGAACGTCAAAATTATCCCGTCTGGGGCCCCTCGACTCAAAACATATACAGTTTATAGATTTTAAGTATTCGAGTGATAGCTATACAAGTTTTAACATATTCAGACAATGAATACCGTACCATACACATAAGCTTCATTTCCTTTATGAATAAATATCTTATTAAACAAAGAAAACACACCGCTGCGTGACTCACCTGTCTATAGGAAGAAACCGGCAAGCCCATTTTTAAACACGAAGTTTCTAACACATGTCCACCGCTCAAAGTGGTCTTCAATATAGATTCTCATTTTACAACGCTTTCTGTCAAACTGTTTCTTTCTTTCTTTACCCTTCGAACGCGTTATTCCACTGCCAACGGACTGACCACGTTTCCAGGACGACCTCTTGTGTACGTTCTAAAATTAGCTTGCCACATCACGTGCTACTGAATACTTCAAAGCTGGGCGTTTATTGACCGGCCCGGTCAAAAAATAAATAAATTCGAATTTATATTAAATACTTTTAAATGCGTTTGATTTAAACTGTATAATTTGCAGAAAGTTAATAACTTTTGTAGCTTAAAGGAAAAATGAAAACATTTCTTTCTTTCAAAATTTTCATATAAAACCGCATGTATACCTTTAAAGTTTGATAGTTTTCCAATATCTTCTTACAGAGCTCTTGAAATACTCTAAAAATGACCGTGACCTTTGAGCCTTTTTAAATAGAAAAAAGCATTTGACCGAATCTACCATAACCTGACTTGAATTCTTCAAGGGTAAGGATTTCAATCGCATATGCTGCGGAGAATGAATACCGGTCCAGAACATACGGTCCGTTGCTTTCCGTTCGAGTCAATGGGGTTGCATGGACTCCCAAATGCATGTTCTTCACTTTGCAGTAATGTGTTTGATTGCAGTGAAACATAAGTAGTGATTTTGCCCTTATATATGGAGTGGGAAGCATAACAATAGAAATCTAAAACGTAGATGGCGGTTGGATGGGCGGCGGAAATGGTAAAAAAGACATTCTTGCAAAACAAACAACTAATTTAAAAAAAAAATACTAAAATATTTAATAGACCAGCTTAGAACAAAATCAACAGAAGCGTTTGCAAAATCAACAGACATTGATGCAAAACAAACGATCACCGATGCAAAACCAACAGTCATTCACTGAATTGACGCTAGATGGCGTGCACGTCTCTCTACGTCATCAATAGAGAAACTGAAGGTCTCCACCGTCCATACGGTATTAAGAGATTGAAGAAAAATTATTTCATATCTATTAATGCATACTAGCTTTAAGTAACACACAGAGAGAGAGAGAGAGAGAGAGAGAGAGAGAGAGAGAGGAAATACCTCTTACTTTTTTGTCAACAAATCTTCTGTTTCCCAGTCCAACTTGTCAACAACAAAACCAAACCTGTCAGCAGTTCAACATACAACGGTTTTGTGGCATCACGAGCTGTGGACGGTGATTTCGATCAGAGCGTGTCACGTTGTTTCCGCAGTGACTACAGGTCCGACATAACAGAGGCGTGGCTCCGCATCGACCTTGGAAGAGTGTACAGTCTCAAGTCAATCAAAATATGGTACAGGGGTGACCGTGAGTATCTTACTGAGTATAATTCTACAACAATATAAGTATTATGGCCTATGTAGATATTTCCTGAACCAATATATGTTAATATTTTAAAAGTTTTGAATGTTTTAATGTTGACTTTTGAGAAAAAAGTAATAACGTTTTGAAACATAAAAAAATGATCTAGACTCGTCTTCACACACCCACACACACACACGCACGCATGCATGCACACATATTTATTCATAGACGTTCAATACAATTATCATAACATTTGCTTTAACAGTGAGATCACATTACATGAAGACAGCACGACTCCGTGGCTACTCTCTCCGTGTGTCCAATGATACCAATGTACCACCACCAGAGTCATCGTGTTACACAGATCCAGGAAACGTCACACTACCCACCATTTCAGAAGAGGACTGTGAAAGAACAGCTCAGTATATCTGGATTTATCAGTCTAATAAGTCGTATCACGACCCGTGTCCAGTTTTAGAAATCTGTGAGGTCCAAGTTTACGGTGCGTAACAGTTATTTATAACATACTGTATTGCTATATAAAAACCATCAATTATATCATAACACCTTCATGTTTTTATATACAAGTATAGAAGCAAGAAATAAGTCGGTGACTTGGGACATTGACTCAATTCATATCTTTAAACAGGTAAAATAAAAAAATGAATAACGTGTTTTGGATCCTCGTGGTATACTTTCACGAGTCTCGATTTTTTAATTATTTCTTTTATCAAATGTCAATATTGGCCTTCCTTTCAATTTACAATTATAAAACAATGAAATGCATAAAAACAAACCCATTTTTCAGGATGTGAAACTGGACATTATGGAGAGAACTGCTCAAAAAATTGTGACCATTGTAAGAACAACGCTTCTTGTGGGACACAGAATGGAAAATGCGATAGTCTTGGATGTGCTAGCCCTGTATATCAGCTTCCTTTTTGTAAAGGTAAAACTATTTAGAGACTACATGTTTTAAAACCTCACTGCGATATCGACATTGGGTAGATATCATATTACAAACATCAGTGGACATTTATAAATGTTAGCGTTATTCTTCTTAGAATGTAGAACTGGATATTATGGTAAGGACTGCTCTATGAAATGTGACCACTGTAAAAACAACGCCTCGTGTGCTTCACAATCTGAGGAATGTGATATACTTGGCTGTGCTTACTTTGGATATCAGCCGCCTTTATGTAAAGGTAAAATGTCATTACACTCTAGAAAAAAAACTAGATTGATTTCAAAACGAATTTCAATAAAAAGAACTTTCTATTCTATTTGAAGTTCTTGGTGAAAAGTGGGTTAAAGTATGCATGAGATAACATTAACTTATTATTTATGTAACTTCCATGAAAAACACAACCTTTCTTATACATAAGTTCCAAGTTAAAAAAAAACCAAATAAAATACCTGGATTAAATGTAAACATTTGAAGTCATATTTAACCTTATTAGGAAGATGTAAACATGTTTTGTTTTGGCAGGCTGTATTCTTGGGATGTACGGCCTTCATTGTGAGAAGAACTGTAGCCGATATTGTGCTTACGACGACTGTGACAGAAAAACGGGCACCTGCTTAGACGGCTGTAAGAGTGGATATATCGGGAGTTTCTGTAACCAAAGTAAGATTTACTGAAGAAAGAACATACATTCTTCAGATTATTTAATATTATTTTACAAATGTCTTAATATATACGAATATACACCGTCTGCTTGTTTGTCTGTCTGTCTGTCGGTTCGTCCGTCCACCCATCCATCCACTTTGACGTCTTAACATTTATAAATGAATGATATTTCAGCTTGTCCTGTTAGTAAATACGGACTAAACTGCAGAGAAATATGTGGACATTGTTACAACGACTCAGTGTGTTACCATGGTAACGGGACATGTCTGGAGGGATGTGAAGCCGGTTATTGGAACCATGATTGTAAAACATGTGCGGTTTTTTTTTACTATCAATCGCTACAACACTTGCGGGTTTTCTATTATAATTCAATTAAGTATTTGCGTGATTTTTCTCAAACAAATCTAAAACTCGTTTATTATTTAACTCTGTAAATCACAAAAATATGCCTGTCATTTTTTCTGCTACAGTTTAATGTTTGAATAATGTTTGCATTTTTTCATTGACCCGTGTATATCTAATATCAATATTGCTTAGCAGGGGGACTAACAATGAACTTTGTGTTCATTATTGGTATAAGCTGTAATAATGAAGCACTCTTCGGGTTTATTTTTAATTCGACGTTTTCTGGAGAGGGCTACAATTCTCTAGGATCTCCATAATGGTGCAACTCTTTTTTAATGCAGCTGACTTGGATCTAAAATGATCGCTTTTATATATGTTAAACTTTCTTCAGATAATTTGATTGTTTTTAATTTGAACAAACTAACCAAATATAATTCAAAACCATATAAAACACACCGACATGTTTACCATTCTTCAACAGCCATAACAGTTCTTGCGTGATTTTATGGGATTTACGCTTGAAGTTTTGATAACGCTTTATAACGCGAATGCCAGTAAATGAGCGATTTTATTTCGTTCTATCATCATTTAAGGAAAAGGTATATAGTGAAAAAATCATATTTACCACTTTATTTATGTTTAAAATTGGGAAAATTCTTATATTCAATTCAAATCCTGTCCTTGATTTTCATTGGCTTCCCAAAATAAAACCGATCAAGGTCAGGAAATATCGCGGACAAATTCAACTTTGTTGCTGACATATAGGAAAAATAACCCGTACTATTATTTGAACTATACTTGATATTTGTGAATATACAACTACAGTGTTTGAATTCAGGTAAGAAATGCAAATGTTATTGTCATTTATATACAATTTGGGCAGTGTTCATTGCCCAAGTGAATCACTCCCGCAGCATCACATCACATCACAGATTCTATGGAGTTGTAGCTCTCAAAAAAAAAAAATCGGGAGCTATATAATTGCAGCTACATGTCCTTGGTTAGCAGTCTTTAAGAGGCTAATATTTCAAATGTAACTTTGAAAACTGCTAGCTAATCTCTACAAAATTCGATTTTATGTGTCTTTTCGCTTAGAGTAATTTAGTAAAAGTCAACTCCTGTGGGTAATACTTACTTAGTAACATTTATTTTTAGCCTGCAGCGACGGCAGATATGGACAGAACTGTCAGTACACATGCAGCGGAAACTGTGTGAATGAGGAGGCGTGTGATAAAACAAACGGAAGTTGTAGGTCATGTATCGATGGATTCCAAGGATCTAAATGTGACAGAGGTAGATCACTTGGTTAAAAAAAAACAAGTATGTCTGCGTCTGTTCTGCTCTTTTATAAATGTATATAGTATATATCATCCAGCAACCTTGTACGACCGACAGTAACAGTTCTCAAGTTAACTCCCAGTAGTAAGTCTTTGTTAATACTATATGATTTAGACGCTAACCGGTCACCTTGAATAGTACGTGATTCAATTAAAGCACACAATCAAACCAATTTGCTATGTATCATTCTTATAAATGTTTGTAACTTTATTTTTCCGATCAAATCTGTATGTCTGAATTAACTGCATTGTTCGACGGAAAATTGATGTATGAGTATGCATTTCATTTATTTTTCGCCACAGAATAATTTTAATGTTATAACATATAAATAATATAAATTGTAGATATTAGCCAGTCACCAACAGGTTTACACAAGAAAATGGACCTAGATGACCTGAAGATGGAGAAAATGATGTTGGAAAATCAGAAGTCACAAAAGGAAATCCAGAAACTGGCGGCAGAGATAGAAATTCTACGTGTGAGAAAGAACGTTTTATTAAGATTGCAAGGGATTCTAAGTGAACTCTCCGAAGTTGTGGTTGAATTGCTTAATGACAGTAAAATCTGATCGGTTTATATCTTTTATACTAAATTTATATCATAAGTTTATTCATTTTTGTGTCTTAGCGTCTATTAATGTATGGTACGATTTTATTTTTTTTTCAACTACAATAATGGATAAAAAATCACAGCATAATCAATGCATAATTGCTGTATATTTCCAATACTTTATGGCTCTTGCATTGCATATTTTGTTCTTTTAATACCTTTATATCTACACATATTAAATCGAGTGATTATTTACCCTATTATCCTTTCCATAAGAATTCAAAGAAGAAATTTAAATTTTACAGAACTTTTCCTTTGCAATAAGAAGCTGCTTATTTGGATGTTTGCATCATTTTTAGAACAAACAAAATGTTCTACCTTCTTAAATAATAATTGTGTATCACAGTTTCCTAAACTTAGTAATTTATCGTTATAAACTCTGGCATGTAGCTTGGTAAAAGGAATAAAAAATCAACTAATTCATCAATAAAATGCACCTTGTTTTGTTATCCTGACTAATTTGGTTCTTTATAAAGAAATGTGTATGAAGAACATGACTTGGAGTTGCAAACAATATGACATAATCCGGATGATATCTTTAAAAAATATAAAATGTAATTTTATTTCTTGTTGGAGTTTTAGGTGAAAATATGACAAGATCATGAATCTTTTTTTCCCATTTAAAAGTCAAAAATGTATTGTGTTATTTATTTCTACTTATTTCTAAAGCTAGATGTTATTTTTGTGAATTCTAAATGTTTAGCAAGGTAGTTTATTGTAAACAATTATTTGTAATTTTCTCTTCATTACTTTTTTCAGGCATACATACACAATAAACATTGCTTGTCATTACTATTAGCTTCCATCTTCGCACACATATTGATACTGAAAAAAATTGAAAAACTGCAGCGTTTATTATTTGAAGATACCGCATCTTTAAAATGTATGTTTCTTTGATTCCAATAAGAACCTCTGGTAGGTGTGAAAGTTAAAAGCAAATAATATATGCAATTTTCATTACATTGCCCAAATTTGCAACAGCGTCATGTCTATTAAGACGAACAGTGTATAAAGTACTGCATACTTTAACCACTCAGCGTACACTAAAACGAAGGATCTAACAGGAGGTGATTTAAAGAAATTTAGATAAGTGAACTTGTTTTAATTTCTTTTTACTTTTTTTAAGCAAAAAAGCCAAAAACTTAACATAATAAAAAAGTTCATCCCTTATTCAATTTGACTGTGTATTCTAATGAAAGTATGAATAGATTATTAAATAAAGAAATTGATTGTGAATGTTATATATTTAATTCAAACCATCGAATTACTTTAAGGTAAGGTTTGCGGTTACAGGGAGATAACTCACATTTTCATTGTGATGTAACACCAACTACTCTTTATTTTAAATATGACGTCAACAATTTCATAACCTTATAATTGATTTCAGGTTTTTTTTTATTTTGCGGGGCTTGTAATTTCAATGAAAAAATAAAAGGACACAAGCATTTTATCAATTTCCACAAAAACGAAGTCCGCATCATATGGTTTTGAATAGTGTTTTAGAAACATCAGATTACACATATTCTAAGGTACGTTTTTCCTGAAATAGGTGGACTTGGAAGGGTTTCAAATAAGATGTTTTCTTTTACATAATATTAGTCCAAAATTAAGACATTTTTGCATTTTATTCTATCTTTAGATAGTTCATTAGAAATTAATAAAAATGAATCGTGATATAAATAGTGACATTATTTTCGAACATTTTAATAATAAATAACCCTCATAATAGTCACATATAAAATGTACATATTTTCACGAAATGTTTACATTTTATCAACATGAAAATTGTAAATCATGAACTTTGACCTTTTGTAGTTATAAAACGGGACGGGCAAAATCATTTGTGTAGTGAACAAAATGGTATGTAACTTTGGTACAACTCCTAAAAAATTCAAGCCCCAAACCTTACCTTAACGTAAAACATTAGACCTCTGTTTGGAGAAGCAAATTTGACATTTATACAATGGTGGCTCTCGCCAACTGATATAAATGCATTCTTTTGTTTAGAACTAAAGTATTACCACTGAGCTGTGCTTACGTTACTATCAAATAGCAAACAATGAAAGCAAATAAGACGATATTTGTTTTAACTTTATTAATGCCTATATTGTAGAATCTTTGTTGGAAAATTAGTTAAATGAACAGCAACAAATAGCATAGCTTTTATTTTTTATTTTTAATATTTATTATAATGTTCATTTGTAACGTTTCTTTCCATAACTAAGACTTTATCCGTATTTTACATATACATACGGCTTTGTGATACAATAAATAAATAAAAGTACAATTCAAATAGCATGTTAAGCGTACTTGATAATCGAGTTAAATTTTGTATCAAACGTGTTTTGTTACAATTGACGTATTTGTTTTTCTTATATATATTTCAAAACTTATCCCGATGACATATAAATATACCTCAAGTCATATTACATGTAATCGTGTCACATTTAATGTCCAAACTGTTTCCCATAGTTTTTACCTGTACATATATTTTAATCAAAATCGGGGGTCCATATAAGGACCTTTAAAACTAACAAGCCTGGTTAAGCATTTAAATATTTTGGGCGTATCAGGCACCTTATAAGGACATGCTTTTCTCTACTAGAGTTTGTTCAACTTGTTCAATAAGTATTTACATCCATCTGAGCATATTCTAACTGGTTCTCACTTCTGAGGTAAAACATTTTTATTTCAAAGTTTGTTTATTGTTAACTTTCAATTGCAATAGCAGCCAAGTTCCTTTTGTGTTTTATTTTATTTGTTCAATAAAGTTGTCTTAAAATTAACATATTCCTTGAGTTCATAAATGCTGGTTATGTTATCAAAGTATGCACAGTAGTTTTAAAGTAACAAAGCTACGTATCCATTGTAAAAAAGTGAGTACAACAATAACTGTGTAAATTCAGTGTATAAGTAGACATGCTATATGCGTCATATGTTTTGTATGTGTAAAAGTATCAGTATACATGTAAAGGTAAAGCTATTACAAAAAAAAAAAAAAAACAAAAAGAAAAAAAAAAAACATGATTGAAAGTTTGCATGTATAATTTAAGTAAATGCTTGTAAAGTAGTTGTGTAAAGTGATGTATATGTATTTGAAAAAAAAAACAAAAAAAACCAAAAAAAAAAACCGTGCATAGTATATAACCCCAATGTATGGTATATACGGTAATGATATGTACACTTTTTAATAGATCCAGTTTGCAGTGTCCCAGTATTGTAGTAATTAAGTAAAACGTATTGCTGTACTTCAGTATCCAGTATTACAGGATATCTGCACCAGAGTACGTCAGTATTCCAGGAACTCAGCATTAAGAACAATGGAACCACCCTAAACATCCAAATATTCAACATTAAACAGTACACAAACTTTGGCCTGTCATACCTGGACGGATGGTTTGTGAGCCCACCGAGGCCGCCATTATAGACCTGCCAATTAGTGAAACAAAAATGTCCTTTGTAAAACTAAAACACAAGATGAACAAATGCATTGAATTAGAATGTAGTAACATTTTCAAATAGTTAATCTTTCTGACAACCAGCACGACCAGTCTTTGAAAAATCTAGAACCGTGTATTCCAACTGACCTCTAACAAGTTGTAATAATGAAATAAATATCTAGTATAAAACAAATATATCAAAATGAAGGAAAGAATTAATGATATGGCGTATGCTGCAATATGGCTCAAACATTTTTTTTCTTCACACAAGGTTTACTTATATTTTGGTACGTTTTTAAGTTTTTACACACAATTGAGTTGTTCAATAATAGTACGAAAATCCCCCCAAAAATGAAGGCAATAATAGTTTTTTCCTAATTTGTTTAGCCTAGTACATTGATTGTTAATTTTCATTTTCGCAAGACTGGTAAACTGCTTTGAATTATATCTAAAACCAATAATAAAATTTTATGCTTGTCGACATTTTGTATTTAATGTTATATACCATTTGAATGAGACGAAATTCAAATCTCGTCTTAAAATAAAGTTGTGGGTTTGTTGGTGTAGACCATCGGAAAAACAACCTTTTAACATTTCTTTTTAAAATTCACGTTGATTTAATAAGTTCATTTCATTTCAACAATACAATTCAGTGTGTATAGTCTTTGAAACAAGTGCATGTTGGACTATCAGACACTTAAATGACAAAACAATTTAATGAATTAAAGTATTTTGTTTTAACAAAAATTACTGATGCATCATTAAGTATAAGCTACACTCAGCGGACAAATAGTTTTACGTAGTGTCGATGTAAACCCGGAAGAATTCGCCAATCCATGAGATATACTGTCTTATCCCTTGTAATAAATTAATAATAGTTGAGAATGGATGTATTGATCAATATTTGTTTCCTCTCGATGTTTTTTTTGTACATATTCTTGCATATTGTAAGTACATTTCGGTTAAATATTGTTGTATCAGTCAGTGGCGTTTTGAAAAATTAACTATTCCTTAATGAAAACTAAAAATCAACAATCTCATTTTTGAAACTTTCTTTTTTTAAAAGTCAAAATACAAATTGTAACGTCTGTTTACGGGTTTAATAAAGTGCTTTACAATCTGAGGAATGTGATATACTTGGTTGCGCTAACTCTGGATATCAGCCGCCTTTATGTAAAGGTAAGGTGTTATACCACTTTAGCAAAATAACTAGATTGCTTTTAAAACGAATTTCGATAAACAAAAAAAAAAAAA
>WFKH01011926.1:78337515-78362986 GCA_016163765.1 Magallana hongkongensis | reverse complement strand
TGCATTGTTATTAAGTCATTGATAGTTCATAGAATTTATATATAGGCAATAATCATATCTGTAAAAAGATTAGTATATGGTGTATTTTTTTCTTTTTTATCCTGACATGATTGAAAAATAATTATTGAATCACAATATATTTCTGTTTGTTTATTTATTTGTTGCATCGAAATACAGGAATTAAGTTTAAAACACATTATATGAACACTTCTTATCACTCACGTGTAAAAAAAAAATAGGAACAAGTAGGGTACATTGTATGTACTCAAAAACTAGTAATACAATATGGGACTTTATTCAAAATACATCTAAAATAACAGATTCTTTAAGTTAACAGAGACGTTTTCGGGTGTGGCCGTTAAAAAAAGAACGTGGTATTCACGATCTCCGTTAGCGTTCAGTTTACTGCTGCTGTAATAACGGGTCCGTAAAAGCTATTAATTTGTATTGAAAAAAACCTGCTATTGGTCAGCAATTCATGTGTCTCATCACAATGCCTTTTTTTCTATATAGTCTTTGGGGGAACATTTTGTCAAAAGTTAAAGAATATGCATATCGTCTTCAAACTTCAATTTCGTCGACTGTTTTTCTCTGAAGTATCCATTCACATTTGCGAATGATATATTTAACTGTAACATTCTGATACACACATACATTGAAAACAATTCTATAATTTATCTTTAAGGTCTTTCGATTGTGAGCATTCCGGAATATTTTACCGTTATCGGTTATGATATTAGTGTTATATGATGCATGGCTTTGTCAATATTTCTTGATTTATACTTGTGTTTAACACATTTTAAGCTATGTAAAGTGATATGACACTAATGTTTAACAATTTATAGAGAGTAGTATGAGTTGAAATCGCTGAATTCAATGAAAAACTGATAAAACCGTACATAGGCAAACTTGACAGAGACTGCAATTCATAATTTTTTACCTGGCAATGTAAATATTTCTTTGCAGATTTCGATAGGATTTATAATGAATTACAAATATACCAATTTTCAGTGAGTTTGAAACATTATTTCAAAAGTTATAGACTGTTTATGTTGCTAAACTGTACTTATTCATGATTGGAAAATTGTATTAAAATGCACTGTAAATGTGACAGCTTTCATACTGGGAAGTTTAAATGGCCTTTAAATGTTAAAATACATAAAATAAAGTATTGTGATTAATTTCTTTAAATAAACTGCTTTATTATATAGAAACATTAAAAATAATGTGATGTTGGATTGGAGAGCAGTCGTCGCTATAATTGCCATGATAGTGTAACGGTGTTAGCTTCTACAGCATGAACAAAATATTTGCAACATACCAATATTTAAGTTCAATTTAAACGTTTACATATTAATCTTCAAATTTAAACAAAAATTACACGGATTAAAACATAAAAACATGGAGGGTGGAGAAACTTTTAGTAAGTTTTAATTTACAAGCAATCTCAATCATCTTCCTTTATAAGGTTTACAAAATTACTAATCATTTTTGTCTTTGATTTGATTTTAACATATTCGAATTGTACATAAATACAATCGGGATTGTACGAAAGTTCAGAAGGCTTATTCAAGATTCAAAATACGAGATTCGAAAAACGAGATTCAAGATTTGAAATTCGAGATTCAATATCTAAATTAACCAATCAAATCATGGATCTGAAACCTGTTTCCTAGCAACATCAAACTGAATCTATGTAATTTTCATTGCCCTGTATGTACGTATTCTTAACAAGCAGTATAAAGATTAAACAAAAGAAGTTCTGACTGTTAAAAAATCTATCAGTGAAATAACAAATGTAAACGAAAAGATTCTTAAAGAGCTGAGCCTTGTGAAATCGTAGTTCGAGAATTTAAACGAACGCGACTTAGATCTTCAAACGCGTTCTTTGAGAAACAATCATTATCTATTTGAAGGAATCCTCGAAACGCAAGAGGAAAACACAGAGGAGGTCCTTAATGAATTCTTAAAATCAGAAATTAAAATACAGAAGAACCACAATTCCAACGAGTACATAGAAGGGGGAAAAACTTCACTGACGTCATCGAAAAGCTATAACAAAATTTGTTATATTCAAAAAAAAAAAAAAAAAAAAAAAAAAAAAAAATCAGAAAAGCTGCTCCATCCACAGTTGCTAGAAAACCATTTGAAATAAATGAACAGTTTCCAAGGGAAATAAACGATCGCAGAAAACTGTTATATCCCCATTAAAACAGGCAAAACGCCTCCTTAAAAAAGCCGTGATGATTGCAGACAACCTTTTCGTAAAGGGGACACAAATCCTCCTTTCGTCGATCCATAATCCAGCGTCGACTCAGCGCACTGGCCCGGAAACCGTATATGGACCACGCCAACCCCCAACGCGCAGCGCCAACCGACCTGAAAACCGTTTTGCGACCACGCGTCGTTAGGCAACTGAACGGAAGTGTAAAAAATTAAAACGAAACCACTAACTGTATCTCTCTCACATCTTCGGACACTTCTAATGTAAGAATTATTTTCATTAATGCTTGCTGTCTAGCGTCTAAGCTCCGAAATACTGAGTTTGTTGATGTTATTAATAAATATGACATTATCTGCCCCACAGAGACAACAATAGAAAAAGCTGATGTTATTTATATTTCAAACTTTAGTGTTTTCTGCAAGATCGAATCTGCCATTTCGGAAGTCTTGTATTAAGAAACACATTTTGAAGGGAACAGTTTATATACCGCCATCTAACTCTAGATTGTTATCAGTTAATATTTTGGACGATATTGAGAATGAAATTTTCAACTTATCCAAAGAAAACGATTGTATATGTTTATTAGGTGACTTTATTAGTAGAGTGTCTACATTTAGATATTTTATTGATGTCGATGATTCTCTATCACAATTTTGTATCATTTCTGAGAATAACAGTAATTTTAATTGGGCTATTGATGAGATAGACATAGACGCAATTGAAAAACTTGGTTTTTCTATAGAAAGGAAATCTAAAGATAACATTGTTAACTGCTATGGAAAAAAAACTTATTGACGTTTGTTTACATTGCAACATTATAATGCTTAATTGTAGATCCAAATGTGACCAACATGGCGAGTTTACATGTAAACAATCAAGTGTTGTAGATTACACTGAATTTTTAAGATATGTACACGATGTTAGAGTAATAGCTTTTTTTCATTTTTATCTGATGTTCATAATCCCACAGAAATATCATTGGCACTTGAAAGTCAGCATAACACTGAATCCATACATCAACAAAAGCATATACAAGAAAATGCTAAAAAATGGAATCCTGAAAAAAAATGAATTTTATCATAATTCTGTAGAAGATAAAAAAAATATTGTAAAATCATTAGAAAATGAACTAAGTAACACTATACTTGAAAACATATCAGTAGAATTCATTGATAATATTGTTGAAAAGATTAGTGATGTACTGGTTAAATGTGCCAGAAATATATTCGGTAAAAAGCCAGTTTTTACAGATATAAGTGAAACATTTAATTTCAAATATAAAAACCCATAGTTTACCCGTTACTGTATGAATGCTCGACAAATTTATAGAAAAGCGAAAAGATTGTACAAAAAATTGGTGGAGATATGTTTTAAAGTGTCTTGTATGATAAAGAAAAATTGTATAAAAAAGGGGTTGAAAATTGCAAATGTAACGCATAGAGTAGAAATGAAAAAAAAAAACCTTTTTAGTTTAAGAACAAACAATCATAAAGAATACTGGAAAATTTTGAATACAAACACAGATAAAAAAAGATGTACTGCACATTTATATGACCTTTCTGCATTTTATAAGGAATGTTGTAACAATGACATGTGTTGATAACGAACAGTGTTCAAATTCAAAAGTCCAAAGGACAATTACAAAACAGGAGCAGAGCGAACACGGGCCTCTTAAAAAAAATTGAAGTAGGTTCAGAGGCATGGAGGAGTGAGCATCCTCTGCTGAACGGTCACACCCGCCGTGTGCTCTTTGTCGTAATCGGGAAAAAGGAAAAGTCAGCAGGTGATTAATTATGGTCAAACAATTGGTATGAAAAACGTCAGTCAGCATGCGACCCAATGGAAGATTGTATTTGCTGACAAGGTCGTTGTATCGACCATATAACTTACGAAAAGATGACTTCAAACGAGACTGTTGATAGTCCTGTTTTATCAACTTGTTTATCAGTAGCTTGCCTCGCCTTAGAAACTGTTCATACGAAGAGCATGCCCTTGCGTATCGAATTAACTGAGAGACAAAAACACCATATGCAGGTGATGAAGGCACATTGCTACATTATTAAGGAAAGTTGACTATGGAAAAATTGAAAACATCACGTTAATCATAAAGTTTTGTTGTAAGGATACCATAGATGTCCATTTCCAGTAAAATACCCAAATATGAAACAGATGACTCCGACTATGTGGTACCTTTTATTTCAAGGTCACTGAAATATATCGAGTCGACGTACATGTAAGAATGGAACGTCGATATACCTAAATGTCGAGTTGCAGGCCACAGCGAGTGGTTTCTTTTTTTCATGCATAAGTCTTTGAATAAATTTCGCTTTATATGAATTTAGAAATAGGTCTGTTTACAATGGAGCGCAATTGGTACCCATGGAAATTACAACAGGTGGATGGAAGACCTGATTTCCAAAAACTGCATAGATGTGTCATTCAGAAGCGCAAGCATTTTATATCATCTTCAGAGTATCTCTTGATGCCATCCGAATGGTTTTAACAAAATAGTTTTGTAAATGACCGATGATAAGGAAAGTAAATTTACGAAACCATTTTTATTTAAGGAATGTCTTTTTTTTTATTTCGCGGATTATAAAAAAGCGTGCACTGCCTCAAACCAGGTTATATCGGATAATCTTGGCAAAAATAAAAAAAAAAACATTCCTTTTAAATTAATTAAACGATAACACAAAATAAATTGTTAAAGATAGAAATTATTTAATTTTGCAAATTATTTGAATTTACAAAAAAAGAAGTTCCGGCTGGGGGTTGTCAAGGGGCTAACCAGGTTATATAAAATATTTGTTTTTTGTTCTGTGTGTTTAGCCAATCAAAATGCTCGTTACAAATACAATTAAATTATTGAATAATCAGCAATCAATGAAGTAAAAAATCCCAGACTTTAATTTATCGGTATTTCAAATTTTCTAAAAATTCCTTGGAATTAACCCAACAAAAGTGTCGCTGTGATTGTAATGCTGATAGTCATACAATGTCTGATTACATTTGTCATCATAAGATTAAAAACATATTACAGAACATGAATTCGTATAATAAGGATTAAAAGTTTGTGCGAATATTGTCATGCCATTGTCTGTTTTAAACATTATATATGTCGCAACCCCCCCCCCCCAAAAAAAAAAAAAAAAAAAAAAAAAAAAAAAAAAAAAAAAAACAGTCAGAAATGTGTTCGCCTAAACAAACCTTACAAAGACCTAACTAAAATATCTCCAATATTTCAGTTGCAATTATCAAGTAATAGATGTATGATTTTACATGTTTCTGAATGAAAACAGGCATAAACCAATTGTTACAATATACACAATAAATCAATATAATGTCTATTACAAAAATGCAACAATCAAACTAATTGTAAATAAATGATTTCATAAAAAACTGTGTTTTTGAAAGATAATTCCATGAGACTTAGAGTATTTATGACTGTGTCGTAGATTCTATTGTAAAACTCACCCATTGCTTTTTTATGATAAACACTAAAACATGAAATAGATGTCGTTATCAAAATGGTTATTCTAGATATTTACAAAATTATTACGTTTATGTTTTCTTTAGGTACGCTTTTATTTCGCTATAAAGTAATAATGCTTATGTTTCGATGCTACGAAAAAAACTTTACATGACAATTAAAGCATAAAAAATACGTCAGCAGAAGAACATTCTACCAAACGATAAAAAAAGTTAAGATATTTTGAAATTATAGTTATGGTTTAAAGCGAGATTAATGACAACATTTAAAGTATTTGCTTCTACTAAAATACGTTTTAGTCTGAACCTCACTTCACTTTTGACTACCCCTAATAATATACACTTACGAAATGCATCGCGAGAATAATTACATCCAATTTGGCGGAAAGTAGGACAGTTTCTTCTGCAATAACCAGAATGGTCCACCTTACTGAGGCCTTGCTCAACTCCTGTTACATCTGTCCCAAGGCCAGAGATGCAGTGCATGACGGATTCTCTCCAACATAGAACTGTTTGGTAATACACAGTATGGTATTGGATACATGAGGCACAGATGTTTGCTGCCTCATTTAACACAGTCCATGGCCGTAGTGCGTAGTACCGGATGTCCGGATACGCATATGGTTGGAATACTCGTATGGCCGTATGGCTGGAATGCCCGGATGGCTGTAAAGCTGGAATTCCCGTGTAGTAGGAATGTCCCGTATGGGACCTGAGACAATTTATGAAAACATACAAAAGGTTAACACAAACACTCGCGATGCTTTATTTACAAATTAACACTATGTCCAAGATAAAGCTTTACTTACAAATTAACACTATGTCCAAAAAATGACTTACTGAGGAAAAATGCTCTGATACACATGCAATTTATACTTGAATGAAATGCTGCATCTTTCTATTATAAAACAAACAGCAATGCACAAAGTGGTACACCATACTATTGATAAATCATACCATGAGCAAAGAATATCACGGCTGGGTGTTTTACGACAGACTTATGGAATAACCTAAGAAAAGCAGAACCACGTTGTTGCAGATTAAATAATGTGTGGAATATTGCCTTAATTACAAACAAGGTATTAATACAATTGCAGTTTTAAAAACGTCCTTCTTTCTGGACTGCAGTGTTAAAACTGATACTGCACGGACTGGCGGGTTTAAGTCCAGTAAATCGAGGATCAGTGAGGGTATTTACAATGATAATAAATTAGAACTAATGGCGTACTACATGCTAAGTGAATTTGACAAAAATATAGAAATGACTGTTTTTAATGTGAAAAATGAATCAGTGTTTAATTGGCCACTTCAATAATTGTATATTTTTAAATGTTGTATACAATGTAACATTGGCGGTATAGATGTGTATAAAGACGAACTGAAGATTATGACTATCGAAAAGATATGGCACAATTTGACATCATTGTATCTATCTAGAGTTATGCCTCTTTCATTTACATTTGTCATTTGACACACTTTATATACCTCGCTAGGTTACTTCGGATTAACAAATTATGTAAATTCATATATTTCAACTAGTAGAGTTAGTTGGCATTAATATACCGGTAGTTTATAGAAATACGTTTCATCAGGATTAACACGCATTTCCTAGGATGAATTTTTTGTGCGTTTTGAATAAGTTTATTCATAATATATTTTTTCCTTTGTTGTAGCAAATCTTAAATGGTTTTGTTGATCGAGCGCCTATATAACTTATGAAATCCTACATCTGAATCATACTATGTTCATTTATACTATTTGTTAATCTAACATCAACTATGTGTTTGTCAAACTCCAACAAAAAAAATTACAAGAATACAATTTCTTTTCTTTTTCTTAACCAGTACAAAAAGTATTAAAATCGAAAATCCTGACTGTAACTGGACATTTGCTGTTCCTCAACAAATAAATCATTGAAAATATACACTGGTTGAAAAAATAATCAAATATTCTATTTATGATTACATTGTAGAAATGAATATTTGCAGCATTTTTAATTTTGTTTTGCTTTTTAACACTGTATCTTATCCATAAACAATAGTGACGTTTTAAATAATTGCTGTTTTGATCTTTTCTATCACTTTTTAGTTGATAAACAATAATTATCAAGTGGTGCCTTACATGATATTGGCAATGAACGACCTAATTTAGACTCAAAGCATATGTCATACGCAAGTTCGAAATAAATCAATTAACGTTAAAGATTTGAGTGTTTGCACAAATCGTTATTTAAAGATTAAATGCACAGCTATGCTTTAGGTTATCACTGTATTAAGAAACTGCCCGTTTCAACCCAGATATATTTGAAATTATAGGAGTTTGTGCTAAGTTGTACTCTTTAATGATGTTAACTCCTGAAATACAAGATGTCAATCATTCTAAAACCAAACAATAATTTGTTTTATTTGCAACACAGGTCACATGGCTTTTTTTAAATATGGGGCCCCCCAAAAATGATGTTTATTTGTTTTCTTGATATGTTTCCTCACCGTTATTCATTGTATTAATTGACAAAATTGAATACATCAGTAAACGTATGTTTGATATACGTAATTAACGTTAATTGTATTCATAATTAATGATTTTTTTCTCATTTTAAAAGCAGATTTTTTTATCATTTGAATAAACAAAAAAAAAATTAGAATAAACCTCGTCTCAAAATCGTACGGATTCGTTTTCCAAACACCAAACAACATTTCAAAGAATTATAAAATCATTCGAGTCTCAAGGTGATCTATGTATACTGTTAAACTAACACACATTTGATACACAGAACACGTTGTACTCAATTGCTTTCTATGGTGTCAAAATATATCGAAAATAATTTTGTTTAAAGTTTTATACCTTTGTAATGTAATTTTAATAAATATATTGCTTTGACGTCAACCAAGTCATTTTTAGAAGGATTTAGGACGATATTATTCTACTAAATTTCCTTCCTTGGGTCAAATGTCTCCCTCTTTAGGGCCCTGATCATTTATTGACCAGTAATGCTCTTTGCACTATAACATAAACTGTTCTGTTTGCACAAAAGTCTAACACTCATGCATCATAATTGCATTTTATTTTATACAATATCTGTCCCGGGATTAAACATGTTCATTCTCTGTTTATCTGACCCAGTGTTCTTTATTTCGATGGAAAGAAAATCAAATGTCTGTCTGAGCTCAGACATTTAGCGATATAATCACATATCAGTTCGCATTGCTTTGTAGATGCTATTGAAAAAAGCTTAACATTATATCAATTTCCTTTTACAGATCATTTATAAATGCTGTTTGACTTCAAAAGGGTATATGGAATGTTCAGAAGAGGCATATTAAACACGTCGTAAAATGTTCGACATAAAGTATATGGGAAGTAGATGGGATATCTTTTTAATAACACGTCCCGTGTCAGAAATGCAATATAATGATACCTGAGACGTCTCTATTACGTTGAAAAGATTTGACCACCAACTTGACGGTGATTATGCTGAAATTTGAAAGATGAACTCTCTATAGAAAAAAAAAATGTTTCTAAACAATAAACCGAGATTAATTACTCGGCAAAAATTGACAGTATGTTGGTATTCAGGGCAATCTAAAATAAGACTTTAAGATTCTGGGAAATTCATTGTCTTGAATTTCTTGAAGTTTGTCTTTAAAAACAGTCTCCCACTTGCTGTATCATGCTATCAGATACATCTCCATTTTATGAACAAAGCGTTCACGGCGACTGAGAAGCAATTATGTGCAAATTTAAAACAGGCACATTTTTGAAAACAGATCAGCTGGGGTTTTTTCCCAGGTCATAATGTTGTTTACGCTTTCTGAACAGAAAATGTTATGCTATTGTAGATAAACTGAAATGCTTAGATGATTTATGATCTATTCCGAGATAAAACAAGCACTACAATGTGTAATGATTATCAACACATAACGTCGTTTCAACTGTTGATGTGCGGGGTTTTTTTTCTTTCTGTTTTCAAATTTCATTTTATGTAAAGAAATGTGCCCTAAGGAAGAGATTGATTGTGATTGTGATATTTGAATATTATATGTTGAAAATGCTATTTTTTTTAAAATTATTTTAGTCACTTTAAACCATAAGAAGTAAGTTTGAGACTAAAGTTTTGAATGGTAAAAGAAATGCCAATGGACGACGTTTATTTAATTTTTATGCAGTGGGCCATTTACAAAAATATGTTGTTTAGCGACGGACTACTTTGAATCAATCTATTTTATCAAACAACTGTTAAGAAATATTTTACACCTTAACATTTACGGATATATAAATATAACGTATGAAATATTTTATGAAAATACCTGTGATTTTAATATACAATTTTTAAAAACCTGGCTGAATTTAATATTTGCAATCCTTAATGTATTTAAAAATCTTAAATACTTCAACAAAATTTAAATATAAAAAATAAAAAAAAATAAAAAGGCAGCACATAGTATCAACTAAACTAACACTGAAATTGATTTACAATATTTCATTGCCAAAAAATAATAACATGGCTACGTACTACTGTATTTAAAGCAAGCAACTGTTGTACATTAAAAAAATAGGAGTTGTTCAAGAAAAGAAGATTTGTTTTTAAACAACTATCTATCCATCTATCTATCTACCTATCTATCTATCTATCTATCTACTGTAAAACGAGAAAATTTGGCGCATACGTATTTTAGCGCAAACGCAAGTGCCAGTACATTGGCGCAATTATATTTTAGCGCACGCACCTTTTCTTTAAAAAAGAATACAAAGAATGTTCTTGTTTGATAAACGATCACGCCCAAATTTAGTTCTGTGTTCACTCAAGCACGTGAACACAACTACTTTGATTTCTATCTCGCATGCACGGTAAACTGTCGTTGAGAACAATACACTTACTTTTGTGTTAATTGTCAGTAGATAGATATGAAAACTTCATTTATTGGCGATGATGTGTAATTTTTGTTGGTAAACAAATTTGAGTTATCGGACTTTGAATTTAACGTGTCGACTTGGATAACACTAGAAGAGTTCCGAAACTAAAAGTGAAATCGAATGCTACATTTACCATGAGTTTCGATCACCATGTGCGAATCTTTTTCACAGTCATTTTACATTAAAATAACACAAAAAAGAGGTATCGTCTTGTTATCTTAATATCCACTAATCAGATCAAAGAAATTATGATCAGTTATGTATTGTTAGCGTTAACGATCGCCACGCTTAATCACATTTTCACCTCGAGGCGCTAAATGGAAGTGGCATGGGGAGAAGCCCAATTTTCAAGGTGCTAATGAGAGATATTAAAAAGCAATTAAAATTGAATTAATTAATCCATGTTTAGGCACTTATACCCGATAACCCGTACCGTTTACCTGTGTAGTTGTTTAAACAAACAGAATCGACGGCATCTGATATTACGTAAACGAACACTTCTATATAGCATTAAAAATGGACTGACGTTATTGTTTTGCAACTTGAAGAAGTTTAATACATATGGAAAATCGTTGGCGCACTATTAATTTTAGCGCTCAGAGGCAGTTGCGCCAAAGGCGCTAAAATTTGTAGTGCGCCATATTTTCTCGTTTTACAGTATCTATCTATCTATCTATCTATCTATCTATCTATCTATCTATCTATCTATCTATCTATCTATCTATCTTTCTAGTCGATACACTTTTAACTGATTAATTGCTTGTGCAAAAATATGTACACGTCTTTAGACAAGAATATCGCATTTATGAAATTACAAAAAAAAACCCAACATTTTATTAAAAACGAATATTGCTGTAAAAAGCACAAGGTGACTTTGTGAAACTGTAAGAAAGATTCATATCAAATTAAATATTATTTATAAATTGTAATCTTAATCTTCATAATACGATACTTCTTTTGTAAAACATACGGTCTGGTTAAAATTATAATTTGTAATACAATCAACATATTAACTATCATATCATGTGACTATACTAGGACAAAATTGGATACCAATACACGGCGCAAAATATATCATGTGTCTAATTTATTGCGTACATGTCGTAATTTGTCATCTTCTTGACTTTTGAAATGTGTGGTATGCAATTTTGGTGACCAATCCAAAGTATTGAGATGTTATTTCATATATGATTAAGGGTGTGATCATTCTAATTCCCGTGAATATCATTTAAATAACAACAATTAACAGGATCATATTACTAAATTAAAATTGAAATGAAAATGATGTCAAAGTATGACATTTACTCAAAGGGCAAAATCTTCACTAACGTGCTAAGCTACGAAATGTATCTCACCGTACCAATATTGTTCACTTCCAAAAACTTAATTAATCATCCTCGTGTTAATAAAGTGCAATATAAATAGTTTTCAGCTGTACAAAAATGTAGTTTTTGCATCAAAACATTGTGATATTGTTTAGACTGTTTTAAACAATAAGTGTACTTTTGATGATCATATTTTTTCTTTGGAGAAAACCAAAGTAATTAGGCAATTTCCAAGTTCATGTTTCTACTATTTGTTCTATCATGACGTATGCAACTTCTCGACTCAATTAACAAAGCGTTGACTGTCGTCTAGACAGCAAGTACGCTAATATGTAAAACAGAAACACTTTGCAAAACAGATCAGCGTGTTTTTTAACATACAATGTCACAAGGTCGTGAAGCTCTGACTGGTTTCTTTAAGTTAACATTTAGTTTACTGAATGGCAGGGCGTCTTTTTCCGATGCATATTGAGGATTTCTCCACATTTGTGATCTTAGACTCTCTTTTTGTTTCTCTTCGTCAATAGAAGGAACTGCATACGCAATACAGTAGGTACATGTGCCATTATTTAATCCCAGAACTGGTAACTTATCAAATTATATACAGTAACGAAGTGTGATTGTTCAGACAGATACATTTCTGTTTAATTGCTAAAAATTACATATCTAATAAATAACTGAAAATATATATCAGTGAAAACAATGGCTGAAGCGTAAACCATCACCAGTTCCGAAACCATTTACTTTTCAATTTTGAAAACACGATCCGAATTGAAGGCTCCGTTCAATTAAACTCATTTTGCTATTTAAATCAATAGTGACCAACTCCACCTATCGCATTGTATACATTTATAAAAACTACTACTCTGGTCGCTGTACAACAATATGGAAAGTGCAATTCTTCAGCCGACCAAACGAAAAAGTTAAAAGACAAGATCACAATTTCTTTTTTAATAGATTTTAATGTTTGCAATGGTTAACTAAAGTATTTCCAATTATTAACCAGCATTTTACCATGAATTGTTACGCTATAAGTGATATTTTTTTTCCATTATTAAAGGAAAACTTCTGACAGGCCTCTTCTAAGATACCTAATAATGTATGAATGTTTCTGCTTTAGATTATTTTGCCAATATTTTGTTTAAGACTAGTCTGCTATGCATATCGTCATATTATTAGAAGGGTTGTGTGTAATTTAAACGTTGATCGGAATTATAACCACTTAATTTTAGTATATAAATTAAATTTGGCTGATGTGAAATTACCTGTACACGTATTTCTTGCACAAAATAGGGAGAAAGTAGCCTGCAATTACTTTTTGAGCTCTACACTTGGTTAAAAATGAATTTTGAGTGATGGCTAATACTTTTAGTTAATGATAGCTAGTTTTAAAAAACATTACATTTCCAATAAACTTTATTCAGAGAAGATGGTACGACCTTAATTTACGTAACGTCGGAAAGCAAGCTGAAAACATCTATCGATGGTAATTGTGTTACATCTGTTTAGAAATGAAAATATACCAGGCTTACCAAGATGCCATTTATTGTTTTAAAAAAATTGTTCAATTAATAAATAATGCAACAATTATTTGGAGAAAAAACGCGCATTTAAAAACAGTTCAATAATATGTATTTCTTAATATTAGCAAGTTATTCTAAATAACCAAATGTTTTGTCAGTGCGTGTTTTTTGGTGGTGCCAGGTTAAATAGATTACTTATATTTTTGTTTTGTTAAGAATGTTATTGATATTGAGGAAAAGACTTCATTAAAAGAAAATATCTAAAAAATATCATTTGCGATTAAGGGTCAAAGATGTAATACCTAATATAAAAAGATGACAAAGAAGTCAGGTATAATGTTCATGTGTTTAGTTACCTTTTTAATGTCATCATCAGTCACAGGATAGGCGTCGCATTTTTGTGTAACAACCTTTCATATCAATGTTTCAGTGTTTTTTTACGTGGGTTTTATATATTTTGCTTTCCCCTTTCATTGAATGGAGGGGGGGGGGGGTGGTGGTTAAAAATGACTAAATATTATGATATACAATTGGTTTTTTTTTTGTTCTTTATTAACGATTGCCATTATATTGCGAATCAGAGAAGTTACATTTTGATTGCATTTGTAGAGACAAATGATTCTATCATAAATTAGATCTTATATAAGAGACCCAGTGGGTGTAACTAGAAAGATATACTGTTGACACATGAACAGTTTAAAAAAATAAAAAAAATATCTGGCTTTAATTGATACATTTTGAATATCTGAATTAAATTGTGAAGGACTGTTGCTGAAAAAGTGACAGTCCACCCGTCAGCGATAGTTTCAAACTTAATTGATTTAATATCCGTCATGAGGTTTAATCTTTTTTTAATCTGCGTGTATCGAATAGAGTGTTTTGTATTGACGACGGAAAAAGAAAAATACACTCTGCTCTCAGATAAATGAAAACAAAATTATCTCAAATCAACTATTTTTTTCTATCATTTTATTTACAAATATACGGATCTATAACTTTTGTTTAAAGATGTTTCTTAGAATGAGAAAAATATTCATAAGAATACGTTAAATTAATAATACATATTGTTTTTATAAAGATCAGAACAATTTCAATTTTTGAAACACACTTCATCAAATTAGGAAGTTAACAAAAGGTCTCTCTTAAGTAATAATCGGCCTGCTTTAGGTCAATAAAAACATATAATTTCTTAAAAATAATAATTTACATTTATTAAGCAAACATTGTAATTTTGTCAAGGACAATTGAAATAAGTGCAGATGCTTTAAGTAACGTTCAATTAAGCTAAGTCATCGAACTTATTCATATCACCAAAATGGTGTGATATTAGTTCTTGCAGCCAATAATTCTGATGTCTCCCCGCATCTTTATTTTTTGGGTCGTGATGATTTAATTCAATTTTATTTTTGTAGTACAAACACAAAAGAAATAAACAAAGTAGGAACATATCTGTATGTTGCAAATAAAGTAAGATCACTGTATTTAATTACATTTTTGGTTATAATGCATGTATCTATTATAATCAATATATTATCTTTTATATGTCAATGATGCATTTAATTATCACATTTTTTATGTTATGTCATTAATATGTAAACCTATGAGACGATTGTTTTACGGAAATAAAGAGCTAGAGTATCCATCATCATCATAATCGGCCAATGAAGGCAACATTCCGCCGTATGTTCCCCATCAGGTATATACTTTTCTTAGTTTTGGTGGTAGGACAATGGGTGACTTCCGAAGTCACCTGCTTCGCCTACATATTGTTACAATTATACTTGGTAATTACACATACACAAACACAATTGTCAGTGCCGCAGTATTAGTTAAAAATATTACGTACGGTCAGAGTCGGCACAAGAGAATCATCTTGATCAAAGAAACCTGTTTTATTGTAGTGTTATTCTAGGTATCTATTCATGATATGCATCCAGATAATAAAGACCTGCCACTCGACACGTTGAACAACTGAAATCAACGAGGATGTTTTAAATCGGTGGAAATGAGATGAAATGATTACCTTGTAGGTGAATTTAACTACACTTGTTTTCTATTCAGACTAGTGAGATCATCTATACAATTTCAAGTCAGAGGCATATGGATTGATGACATCTGAAGTAACATGTCTTACACTATCGGTTTTGTTTTTATCATAGGTAAATAAAACGGAAAAAAAGAATTGGTTTGTGTTTTGTATTCTTTAGCAAATACACAGATATGTTGATCTGCACAGCTTTATTTCAGCGGACAAATGGTTATCGATACACCATATGCTTGTATGCCTCATCTTATAAAGAAGATATCATAAATAAATAATTAACTTATAGTCTATATTCAGATGACCAATTTAAGAATTTAGGTCAAAATTGATCCCTGGAGGTACGATCTTCTAATATTTGTTGTAGAAAAAATTCATACTACTAGTTATCTAAATGAACACAGGGTACATCATACATTTAATGTTTAAAATTGATTACCTATTTTATAATATATTTGAAAATAAAATTAATTGATCAGATATGGTAATAAAAAGGATTACTGATAAATTCCAGTTCTTCGCATTTATATCTCATACGTTCATTTGAATTATATATAATAATAAATAATTCATTGATATGCATTAACGATGTGCAAGTGTTGAATATTTTTTTGTTAAAAAATAATTTTTTTATATAAATATTTGAGTAATATTTATGTGATTAATTCCTTGTTTGTGCTTAATATAAGATTAACTGAATTAAAGAAACCCTCTTAACTTTATAATAAGAAGCAATATATATCTTTAACACAAAAAGTTAATTATTCGTTGGGAGAAAAAAACATCGGTGTAAAGAAAGGAGCAGTAATGAGGCAACTTATGAATATTAAAGCTATAGGTTATTAGCCGAAAATCAAATGATTATTCAATGTTTGCTTTGTTATGGTTTTTGTTTGTTTGTCATTTAAGGAGGTAGAGTACAATGCACAATTGACAATTTATTATGATAATAAAGAGTTTGACTGGCTGATACAATCATATAAACATTTCTATTTAGCTCCAATTCGTAGTGAAAGTAATAAAAAATATTATTTTACAGATTAGGTCTCATGTGATCGATTAGAATTAACCTTTTCTCATGAGAACGGAAGATATACCATCGACAAATGCATAGTGATTATAGGGCATCTTGTTATAATCGCAACATTTAAATTTAAACTGTGTTGTTAGAATTAAATAGTACGGGACTGTCACGGATCAGCTTTTGTTTTCACTTGAATATATCTCTATTTTAACTTTACTTTATTTATGTTTTGCACTTAAACATAAATGAATATATCTGCAATAAAAATCAAACGCTCATACACCGTAATAATTGCATTTTAACTTACACGTTATCCATTCCCGGATTAAATCTTGTTTACTGTATTTTGGTCTTTGATACATAGTCCTTAACTGACAATAGAAGAGAAAAAGAAATGACATTCTGAGATCGGAGAGAGTTAAGATCATTGTTTTCATTTTTTTTCTAATTTTAGGTCCATTAGTCTTGTTCTAATAAGTCTCTTTTAAAACGTTGTATTCACGATTTGGTTTAGATTAGCATAATTTCAATATTTAAAAAATAACTTGATTCGATTATGAAGTTAAAAAGTATTTTTCTAAAACAGTAATCGGCATATATGGGGCAAACATGATAATTGTGTCATTGTCAACACATGTATAAAAAGGTATGGATGCTCTAATTAGCACTTGATTAAGCTAAATCATTATTTTTTAAATTAATGTCATCAGGGTGTAGTGAAATAACCCTTTCACTATCTAGATCGTCCATGCCGTCCGGCAACATTATGCTATTGTGGACAACATCAAAATAAGAAGATGCAATACATTAATTTTAAATTCTGAAAATTTTGTTTTTTTAAAGTCTGTCTCGTGAATAGCTCTATCATGATATCAGATACTTCTCTGTTGTAGTAATAGAGTGTTGACGGCGGACTGCAGGTGTGCGGAGATTTAAAACAGATACAGTATTCAAAATATATCGGCTGGCTTTTTAACAACCAAGGTAATAAGGTCGCTTACGCTTTTTGAACAGAAACTATTTTGCTATTGTGGACAAAGTAAAATGAGTAGATGCTCTAATATTTATTTCGAAACAACTCATGCACAACGATGCGTAATGATTTTTTGCACACAAACCACCTCAATGATCGACCGCACAGACAACATGCTTACAAAACCAATTCCTCTTTATGTAGTATTACTTTTTACATATAAATTCAATTATTGTTTAGTTATATTGTTACGTTCTATTTATTATTATTTTTTAAAGTTCAATTTATGTAAATGGCTATCCTTTGAGGAAGAGACTGATTGTTTTGAGTATATGAAACTTGTGGAATGATCGGAGACGACATAAACAAATATATTATAAAAATGAAATGGGATCATGTTCTTTAACGTTCATTTTTAATATATTTGCTCACGCCATCGGATCTGAATGATCTGAGGCTGTGTATCTGTGTATGTTATTGCCATTTGAAGAGATAGTCATCTGTCTAAGACTAACAATTCAAATTTTACACATCGTCATTACACAAAGTGAAGCTGTGAATGATATAACTGTGATATTCAGTCACCTTTAAGTTCACATTTAGTTCATTGAATGGCAATGCTTCAACTTGTGATGCATTTTGAGGATTTTTCTGCATATTTGCGATCTCAGACGCTCATTATTCCTCTTCTTCAATAGAAGGAACTGTATAATATATAAGCTATACAATAGGTAAACATAATTATTAAATACATCATTGACTTACAAAAGATTATTAATAGCATACGATATAAGGCATGATAAGTACATACACCATTCATTTACAAAAGATAGTATATTAATTATAGTAGGTACATACATAATAACTACAAATTTAATTTTTAGATACTGAGATCTCAGTTTATTTTCAAAATACGGATATTTTCCTAAATTGTTTTTGCAACAACAAGGTTTATTTCACTGATCACGACCCATGTGCATTTCCTAAAATAAACATGATATTCTGAAGAACAAGGAGTTTTGTCAGCATTTTTTGGTGCCAGGTTAAATACTTAAATCTCTGTTTTGTTAAGAATGTTATTGATATTGTGGGAAAGACATCAGAAAAAAAATTTCTCTCTCTAAAAAATGTTAATCTGCGATTTAGGGTCACAAATGTAACACGTAACACAGAAAGGTGACAAAGAAGACAGGTATACTGTTGTGGTATTTTGTTACCATCTGATGTTATCAGTCGCGGGGTAGGCGCCACATGTCTTTCTGAAAAAAAAACAGCCTTTCATATCAATGTTAAAATCATTCTAACGTCGCTTTTATATGCAAAATATACATTTAACTGAACTAAAGCAAACATTACAATAAGAATCATCATCTACTTTAAATAACTGGTGAATTAATATATTTAAGATGAAAGCTAAAAAGTAATTAAAGATTAATAGTTTATTCTGAATTGTTATCAGTATTGTGTTCGGTTGTATATTTCTCCCCTTTCATATTTAAAGGAGGGGAGTTAAAAATAACTAAATATTATTATACATTCAAATGTTTTAAAAATATTGCATTATTAACGTATGTCATCATAATACAATTAAAAAGGTTTTATTTTGAGTGCATGTGTAGAGTCAAATTATTCTATCATAAGCTAGGTCTAATAATAGCAATTTTAACTGGCGTATCTAGAAAAAAAGAAAGAAATGTATGCCGTTTAATTCGTTAAATTAATACATACTGTTTGTATAAAGATTTGAACGATGTCAATTTTTAAAACAAACTTCATCAAATTATGAAGTTCAACAAGTATTTTCTCTTAATTACTTATCGCTATGCATTGGGTCAATAGAAACAGGTATTCTATACAAAGTAATTATTGACATTCATCGGGCAAACATGGACATTTTGTCAAGGACAATTAGATTAAGTGCGGACGCTTTTATTAACGTTCAACTAAGCTAAGTCATTGAACTTATTTTTATCACCAGAATAAAGTGATATTAGTTCTTGCAGCTAATAATTCTGATGTCTCCCCGCATATTTTGGATTTGAGTCGTGATAAATTATTTGAACTTTGTTGTAGAACAACAAAAAATTTAGAAAAAAATATGTATTTTGTAAATAAACTTAGATCTTAGTATTTAAAAACTACATGTGTAGTTATTATGTATGTACCTACTATAATTAATGTAATATCTTTTGTAAGTGAATGGTGAATGTACATATCATGCCTTATATCGTATGCTATTAATATGTAAACCTATGAGACGATTGTCGTACAGAAGAAAAGAACTTGAACTTGAATAACTACCATCATCATGATCTGGCAATGAAGGCAACTTTCCGCTGTATTTTCCCATTAGGTATATACTTTTCTTAATTTTGTGACCGCTTTAGTCTCCTGCTTCCATACATGTTGTTACAATAATAGGTGGTATCAGTTCAATCAGAATCAGTTCAAAATATAACATAAGTATGGTCAGTATTGGCACAAGAGGAACCTCTACACCAATGAAACGTGGTTCAATTTATTGTTATTCCAGATATCTATTTATAATATAGACCCAGATAATAAAGGCAGGTAAAGCAACTGAAATCAAGGAGGATGTTTTAGATCAGTGAAAATGGGATGAAATAAATATATTGAGGGTGAATATCTTGTTTGACTTAGTTTTGTAAAATGATACAAATTTATAAGAAGTATATCATTAATCGATGCAACTTTGGTTAATATATCTATAATTGTAGAAATTCATAGAATTAGGACATTGGTATTCAGTATTTTTAATTTCGGAATTGTTTTTTTTATTGCCGAAATAGGCCTTGGCTATATTTCCACTAGTGATTCCCCACCTAAGGTACCTATCTAGTTTACTTATTATTTCGCTCACCTTTTTTGCATCACTCCTATATAGACCGTTCGTTATGTTCAGATTTGTTTTTATTTACATTTTAAGGCCCCAGTTCAATTGTGCACATGTGTGGTCTTTGCGGTCAAATGTTGTGATAATGTACGACCTGTTTCAGCCATGGAAGAAAACAAAGTTTAAATACAACGCTCAAGTTTGTGTCTCTATGATTTACTTACAGATATGGAGTAATAAAACTAATATGAAAAATTAAAGTCAACCACGCGGAATGTGGGTCATTATCCGTACTTTGTCTCTTTTTCAAATGTTTTGTAAATGCTGTTTAATACAAGTTTAGCTGAAATGAGTAAAGAGGTAATGAATTGTTCGGAAGAGGTAAATACGCTTAATAAGGTTCGACATATAGTACATGGAAAATTTTGTAAACTTTAGGTCCCGTGTTTAAGTTGCACTCTCATGATAACACACTCTTTTGTATGGCGTTGACAAAGGCTTGGCGACCAACTTGACAGCAGGTATGCTGAGAATCAAAACAAATAAACTTTTAAACAAAACTAACTTTTAAAGAAAAGACCGATATTGTTCGCGGTGTCTGGACAGACACGTTTTTGCTAGTATTAAAAACTTAAAATGAAATGATGTAAAATTTATTAATTTCAAATTCTTAAAGTTTTGTTTTTGATATAGAAAATTGAATTGTTCAAAATAAAGATTTGAAAATAACCCCTAAATATGGTCGATTATAGTGTGTGGGAAAACGCTGCACATTTCACGTCCCGTGTCAGAATTGCTCTATCAGTCTGAAGTCATGATACATGACACTTCTCAATTCTATTGAAAAGGTGTTGACGGTCAAGTGGACAGCAAGTATGCTAAGATTTAAAACAAGAACACTTTTCAAAGAAGATCAACTCGTTTTTAATAAAAAATGTCACAAGGTAGTTTTCATTTCCTGGACAGAAAATGTTGCTATTGTGGACAAAGTAAAATGAATAGATGCTTAAAATTATATTCCGAGACAAAACACGTACAACGACACATAACATATCAATGATCGGTCGCAAGGACAAAATACTTAAAAAAAACATTTTTCTTCACGTAGTAGTTCTTACTATATATATTTAATTTTAGTCGTTGTTGGCTATATTATAACGTCTTGTGTGTATCGTTTAATTTTCATTTTATGTAAATGTCTTTGCCCTGAAAAAAAAACTAGCTGTCTTTATTTGTCAATATTAAACACTTGTTCTTGTGAATATCGTTGCCCATGTTTAGTGTATAATCTTTTTCATTTCAAGCTATGGGTTTGTATCTATTCTTTAGATTCAGCACATCTGGGCGCTTATTATTATAGAAACTGAAACTCTTAAACATTCTAATGCAAATGCCTGGAGTTGATTCTATAAAAAGCCTGATAGGGAATTTTAAAGCCATTAAATATCAATGTCCAAATTTACATTAAAACATATAAAACAATGTAAAGTTGTTCAGCGCTTCGATTTTAATTCGAATCGGTACGAATGAATTTTGGAATATATGTCTAATGATTGATCATTTAATATAAAAATGTAACAAAGCATAACAGTTTCGTGTATGGAACCAGAGATGAAAGAAGCGGATACGAGAAAATGATTTATTACTTCATGAGGACCAAGTAATCCTGTCTTTATTCGTTTATACTTTAAAAGTAAATGATTGTCATCTCATAATGTATAAGTGTTTTAAGTTTGTGTTTATAAAAGGGCATATCACAATTCTTAAGAGCTCCGGACTACAATAAAGCGCTTTCAAAAACATTGGACATTTTCAAAATTATACAATTTGTTTTGTAAGATGCATATCAAAAATTGATGATCAGTCATTGAAATTGTTAATATTTTGAATATTTTAGCCACTTTAAACCAAAGGATTAAGTTTTAGATTTACGTGTTTGGATTATGCACATGTGAATGCTAAAGGAATGACCGTAGTATGGTGTTTTTCATATTTTTATGTAGTAGGTAATTTACGAACATATGTTGTTTAACCACTGACTACTTTTACTACTTGTTTAACCAACTGTAAAAAAATACCCCACCCCTTAAAATGTATGGATATATTAATTAACCTTCTATGATATTTTATGAACACACTTGTAATTTAATTACACAGGTTTTAAAACCTTGCTGAATTTAATTCGCATTCTTTAATGTAGTTTGAATGTCTTAAATACTTGTACAAACTTTAAGTATCTCATTAATGGTTTTTTTTTTTTATTCAAAACGTATATTACTGAGAAAAGCACAAGGTGACTTTGTAATATTGTAACAAAGCTTCATATTAAGTTACATTGCATACATAAATTGTATATTTATTTTTTTATGCGGTCCTTCTTTTGTTAAACATACTGTCTGGTTTAACACATATATAGTAGTACATCCACCATATCATGTAATTATACGTTTTAAAAATATGATACCAATGCAGTGAATGCACGACACAAAACATATATTGTGTGCAATATATTTGGTATTTGTCGTTTTCTAAGAAGTCATCTTGACTTTTGAAATAAATGGTATGAATTTTTTTGACCAACCCAAAACGTTTAGATGTTATTTTCTATTAATAAAGGATGCAATAATAATTCCCACGACTATAATTTAAGTGATAGCAATTAACAGCATAAGATAGCTACATTTTAAATGAAATGAGAATGATGTCAAAAATGAAATGAGAATGATGTCAAAGTATGACATTCACTCTCACATATCAGTATGACAATTACCCTAGGCCTCGTGTTAATGAAGTGTCTGTAAAATATTTTTCAGTTTTGCTAAAAATGAGCATCTGCACCCAATAGTTGTGATAATGTACAGGTTGTTTTCACCAATAAAAGTACTTTCATTTATCATAATTTCAATCTTTTGAGAGAGAGCTGTGGGGAAATGTTCCCATGAATGTCGCTAAATATGCTTTGCATAAAAATATGTAGTAATAACACTAATTTAAAAAATGAAGGTCAACTACGCACATTGCGGTCATTATCCATATTTTTTTTTTTATCTTTTTCAAATTATTTATAAATGCTGTATAATACAAGTTAGCTAGAATAGGGTAAATGAATTGTTCAGAAGAGGTAAATGCGCTGAAAAAGTAGGTGCAAACATTTTTAAAATTTGTAGTCCCTTGCCAGGGTTGCACTTTCATTATACCACAAACTTTTGTATAGAAGTGACACAGTTTTGGCGACCGACTTTACAATAAATATTTTGTGATTTAGAACAGATAAACTTTTTAAAACAGAACAAAATTTTAATCAAAAGACCGTTATCGTTCACGGTGTCTGAAAAGGCACTGTTTTGCTAATGTAGACTATTAAGGGTGCTTAGTGTTGTAGACGATAAAAGTATAAAACTAGACTCTTGTTGCTATAGCAACAAAAAGGTCTTCCGTTTCTCATGTATAAATCTGTAAAAAACAATGCATTTCTCTTTTAAAAAGAAAAAGGATATACATGTAATAGATACTGTGAAGGAATCTTTTTCTATGAGAAACAAAACGAGAAAAAGTCATTTTTGAAATTTGCTTTGACGACCGGAATTTACGCCGGATCAAACGGAACATGGTAAACATATCTTCATACATTGTCTGTCTTTTCTTAAAGTTTGGATATTCATGTTTTTGTCAGTAATGAGATCTCGTTGAGAAAAGATTTTTTGTCTCGGGACCGGAAACGGACAAACAGAAGTGATTAAAGAAATTAAAATTAATTATTTTTAGTTCATTTACTTACAATACATCACAGTTTATTGAGTGAATAAAATAATCAAAGATTAAAGTATAAAGTTATTAAAAACTTTATTTGCTTGTACGCTTCCGGAGAGAACCGGAAGTGACGGAAGAGAAAATGAAACCCTTTAAACACATCTTCAATCAAATGTATATCATCATTGTTAGTTTTGTATCTTGATCTCTTACAGTTTCTGAGATCTCATGGGTACAAAATTTGTATAAAAAAAAGCTACCTGAGATAATTGAGATATCTCACCGGAAGTTGAATTTTTATATTTATTTAACCATGTGTAGATGACCAATTGTATCTATTAATGAGAAGTTATTTCTATGCTAACAATAAGAAAGTTTTAAAAAATCAAAGTTTGGAGTACTTCCTGTGACGACCGGAAGTTACGCCGGATAAAACATAATAGTTGTAAAACATGTTCATACATAGGTCTATCATTCAACAAAGTTTGGTTGTTCAAGTCCTGTTCGTTTTTGTGATCTAATTAAAACAAGGTTTTTTGTTTCGGGACAGGAAACGGACAAACGGAAGTGCTCGATGAAAAAAAAGTCAGCTATTTTTTTAAATATTTTCCTGTCGCACATTATTGTTTATCAAATTAACTGAAACTGTCAAAGAAAAACAGTTAAACTTATAAACAACTTGATTTGTTTGAACCCTTCCGGTTAGGACCGGAAGTGACGGTTGACAAAATAAAACCGGTTTAACACATCTTCATTCAAATGTCTATCATGCATAAAAGTTTCGAATCTTTATCACTTATAGTTTTAAAGATCTCATGGGAACAAAATTTGTTTTAAAAAAGTTACCTGAGATAATTGAGATATCTCACCGGAAGTAGAATATTCTTGTTTAATTAACATCGCATAGATGACACAAGTAGGGATTTATTCTATCAGATTTATTCTATGTAAAATAAGTTAAATACATAAATATAATAATTTTTAAGTACTTCCGGTGACGACCGGAAGTTACGACGAACAAAACAAAATAGTTTAAACACATCTACAAATATAGGTCTATTATCCCACAAAGTCTAGACGTTCAAGTGTTAGCCGATTCTGAGATCTCGAGGGAACAAGGTTTTTTGACGCGGGACAGGAAACGGACGACCGGAAATGATTTTTGAAAAAATGAAAAAAACGCCTCGAGATATTATCATTCTCTATCATCTCTGAAAATTTCAGGAAAATCTATCCAGCCATCTCTGAGAAATTCTGCCGACAAAAAAGGAGAAAAAAAATAATAAGAAAGAAAAAAAGAAAGAAAGAAAGAAAGAAAGAAAGAAACAAACAAACAAACAAACAAACAAACAAA
>WFKH01011926.1:78324734-78337415 GCA_016163765.1 Magallana hongkongensis | reverse complement strand
AACGGAAGACCTTAATAATAAAACATTACAATCACTATAAGGTCTTCCGTTGGAAACGGAAGACCTTAATAATAAAAAAAACATTACAATCACTATAAGGTCTTCCGTTGGAACGGAAGACCTTAATTATGCAAATCTAATACAAGTTGCTTGAGTTGAATTATAACTGCTTGCTCTCTAGGTTCATCCATTCAACCACCCATCCTTCTTTTTATCCATCTATTCATTTATCTGCGTCTTTCTGTCTGTCTGCCTGCTTGTCTTTCTGTATATATTTTTGCCTGTCTGTCTGTCTGTCTGTCTGTCTGTCTGTCTGTCTGTCCGTCCGTCTATCTGTCTGTCTGTCTGTCTGTCTGTCTGTCTGTCTGTCTGTCTGTCTATATGTCTGTCTGTATGTATGTATGTTAATCTATCTATCTGTGTGTCTGTCTGTTTCTCTGTTTATCGGCCTATTTTATTTTTTACTAATTGAATTTCTTTAAGAACGTAAATACGTCGAAACTTGTCCGTTTCGTTTTTCAATTTTAACTTAAAGCTTGTTGGCGAATAACTATCACACCATGAATAAAAAAATCTTTTATTTAAAAGGCATATAATCGAGAAAGAGACAAGGTGACTTTAGGAAACTGAGACCAAACTTATTTGCATTTAAAAATTTTAAACTTTTTAATACGATACCTGTTTTGTTTAAACTTATTCTCTGGTTTAAAAAGTAAATGATATTACATTTTTAAGGAACCTAGACAAGATTTGAGATCAAAATTCCATTATTTTTATTTTACATATAAATTGTTTACTTTTGCAAATGGAATAATTGACAAAAATTTATATAAGAGAATTTGAATAATTTGAATAATAGAAATCAAATTACAAGCAAGATATAAACTAAGTATTCACTGTTATGTAAACAAAGCTTGATTCTTATATTTGTTTACAAATAATGCAAAGTACAAAACTTCAATCTCTTTGACAAAATGACTCGTGCCAAACAAGATAAACTGATTCAATGTGTTTATAAATAATATTACAACAAAAAAAGATACATTTGATTAAAACTTATACCAATACTACACATTTGAAAACAATAACAATACTCGAGCTTTGTTTACATAACAAAGAATTTCAATCATTGTAAATGCATCTTGCTTGTAACACAATATTTGACTTAAAAAGTTTAACAAATCATTACAATACCTATGCTGACCATTCATGTTACTATACCTAGACAAAATATGATATAAATGGACGACACAATACATATTATGTGTCTTATATAATGCCTTTATGTCATACTTTAAGAATTCTTCTTGACTTCTGAAATGCGTGATATGGAATTCTATTTACCAGAACAATTTAATCATACAAAACAAAAAAACAAAAACAAAAACAAAAAAAACAAAACAAAACAAAAAACAAACAAAAAAACAAAAAACAATGTGCGTTACTGTGAACGTATTGAATTTTACGTGTCTAACAGTACATGATTTTTTGTGTAAGTTATTTCGAGGTGGTTTTATTTTCAAGGATAATATATTTCTTTCATAGAATAATTAATTATATATATATTTTTTTGAAAACTCTGATGAGTAGTGAACATGCAACTATGCATTTAACTTTTTTCTTTCTTTTTATGGAATCACGTTTAGGTACTTACTTAATCCCGTCGAATAAACTACGCACTGATGTTTAATGTGCACCTGAAATTTTGGGCCTGAAAATAAGGAAGGAAACGTAATATGTTGAAAAAACTGTACGACTTTAAAACTAATTAATCCTAAAAGGTAACTGCTCAATATGAATACCAATCGCAGACAACAGGGGTGTTCACAAATCGTTGCCCTCAGAAGATGTCTGAATTGATAAGTATTATAATTGACATTAAGCGCACGTGTTCACAAACATTTCTTCGATAGAGCCACAGAGGGTTGTTAAAATATGGAGGTGATACGAATCTCTATTTTCAATCAGTTATTTTATTAACATTAGTTGTATAACTTCCTATATAATATTCATGCTTGATATTTTAAATCGAATATCAAAGTACTATCATTACGATACATAGGGAATGGTAACTTCATCGATATGAATAAAATCTGTAATGTAGGCCTACACAAAGTTGGTGGATACCCTAATTAATATTCAGGGTGGCTTAAAGTTTACGGAAAGTTGACTAATCACGAACATAGTAAAGCACAGTAAAGTTTTTCACGTCTACAATATTAGATTTATAATTTTTAAATGAAAAACTATGACACCAAAGTATGACAAATCCTCAGAATAAACACAATACAAAAAAATATAATAACCTGACGGTACCGGAAGTTTGCCCTCACATTTTTTGGTGTAAAGCATATTTTGGATAAGGGAAATCTATATTGAGAAATATAAGACCAAACAGTACCCCATGGGCAGAGTCAAATATGTCAAAAAGGCCAAATTTTCAAAAACCTTCTCTACTTGCACACATGTGGGAAACAAAATTACAAAAAAAACTATATGCACGAAATCTATAAAGCCGTCTATCAAATTTGTGAAATTAATAGCCTTTTGGTAAGGAGTTCAGACCCTAGCGAGGGGCCTATATAACGTGATAGTGAAAATATATTAAACCTTAAAAATTGCTAGTATCTTCATATATATTAACCTAAATGCATGATGTTATGTCCTCCATACAGGTATTAGATCGAAAAGCTGAACAACTGATGAATTTTGAAAAAAAAATCAAAAAATGTATTGATTAACATGTTAGCTCATGACGTATACGATTTTGCCTACACTAAAGCGCTTTTGCAAACAACCGACCTGTTGTAAAATATTATACAGTATTTAGTTACGTTCTGCAGGTACTATAGTACACATTTTCATTGAATCAATTTTGGTTTCATATCATTTTGATTTAAATATTAGACAAACATTTCAATTAATGACTTTTATGATGAATTCATGTATTTAGCCAAATATATTGGTAATACATTCAATAAATATGTCGTTTGAGTGACCTATTGGTAACGCGTAGGTATTTTTGGTTTTGTGTTCGTTTGATAAAATCGACCAAGTAGTAGATTTTTTCTTTTAATTTTAAGAATGATAAGGAATAGAAAGCTTAAATTATATATACTTACTTTGCTGGTAGTTTTGAATAAGCCGACGTAATCGTTGGCGTACAAACATAAGTGTATCTTAGAAACATCTTACTTTTTTAAGATGTCTTAGGGACTTTTCTAAGAACAGTCTTAGGTCATTTTCTTAAACATGCTTGCAGGTCATCATACGTAAAATTTATTTGGTTATATATTGATTCTCGTGTTTCGAACATCATAAATCGAATATCAAAATTTTAATAAGCCCTCTCGGCTTTCTTGCGTTTTTCTATTCTGATACTCTCATTGGATTTTTTTTTTTCTTTTGCTATGAAGAAAAAAATCAATTAGAATAAAAACGTTTAATCTTTCATGTAATTTTGCATTAATGTTTTAGATTGATATTTACATCAGGTGAGTATTTTCTTCGTTATTTCTTAAGAAAACCGATTGTAATTCACAGCGTTATTGATGCTGACAGGACTAAAATCTACCCGACCCAGTTTATCGATTTGTCAAAAAATTCAACAACGTAAAAAAAATCACGGAGTGATTGAAATAATTTTGATGATGTCACACCTAAAATCCCATATAAGACGATTTGCCTATTTTGTTTTGTATCTAACGTACTGATGCTACTTACCCGCATGAATCATAACAAACCCATTTATTGTTTATGTTTACATCTCTCTTTAACCAATTTAATAAATCTATCGTAAACAGTAATTATATATATCGGTACGTTAGAAAATTAGATGCCAGTATGACAGCCAGGTCTGATTATATTCTAAAGAAAATATTCAAATTATTTATGTTTTGTTCTGATAGATGTGTCAAAACAATAAGATACACATCCACCATGAGAAACTATAATATGACACAGAGACAAAATAAAGAAGAACCAGTGGCTGTGGAAAAATGTCACCCGCTTTGCCTAGCTTGTGGTGATATAATCCCAGATGACGTGTTGCATAAGCAAGTCAAAGAAGATGTCATCAACAATACACAGCTATGTGATGAAAAGTCTTATTGGGGCATGGGTCCACTTACAATTGCTTGCTCTTCAGGATCAATTTCAGTTGCAAGAATATTGAAAGAAGCTAATGTTGCAAAATATAAAGATTCACCACTTATAGAATGTGAATGTATGACATCATCAGCATATACACAAATTCTACACTCAATGAGGGTTCTTGCTTTATTTGGGCTTACCCTTTGCAATGTTCGTACCAGGCGTGCTGAATAATATCAAATCACAAACAATTCTAAGATCAGTGCGGATTTTGTTTGATGATCACGAGTTTTAAAGTGCCATTTTAAAAGCGATAAAAATAGTATTCCAGTCAATTAAGTTCGGCTGTTTCTACATGTACAAGCACTAAAGATAAACCAAATCAGCATTTCCACGAACTATAAAATCATTCGAGTCTCATGGTGACCTTGATATTTAAATCTATCTTTGTTAAACTTATAAAAGAATTCTTGATATATCATACATTTTGTGTTTAACTCCGCTGTAAGTCGTCAAATTATATCAGTTTCGTTATTAAAACCTTCATTATTATTAAAACCTTCAATGAAAATAAAATATAGGCTATCACTGCAACGCCGAATGAAAATATTCTCTGAGGTAAGCATATTTAAAAGATTCTAAAGTTGGGTGACATGTTAAAAATAGAGATAAACCATTCCATAAAAGCGCGCCGTAAACCGTAAAAGATCTTCTAAAATATTCTGTCTTTGCCCTTGGAATGTATAATGCATTACTTTGGCTTAATCTGGTTGATCTTGTATTTATTTCATTTACATATTAAAAAAAGTCTAGATAATTTGGAGTTAAATCATGTAGAACTTTAAAAACAAGAATAATTGTTCTGTACAAGTAATCTCCAAGAGGCATCCAATTCAGTTGTAGCATTTCTGACGAAGATGAGGAAAAATATTTGTTTAAAATCACCCCAACGGCTCGCTTTTGAAGTTTACATAATTTATCAAAACCATTTTTGTTCTTCGTGTTTCCCTAGACAGTACAGCAGTAATTAAAATGTGGAAAAACAATTGTATTAAAAATTTTCAACAATAATTCTGATGACATAAATAAACGCAATCTACTCAATACACCTATTTTACTTGCAAGTTTTTTTGACAAAATATCAACATGTTCTGACCAAGTGAGACATTTATCAATGTAAACTCCTAAAAGTTTTGCACACGACACATTTTCGATAACAACACTGTCAACTTAAATAGATAAATTTCTACAATTTCTAAGTCTTTGTTCCGTACCAATAACCATACATTGTGTTTTCTTAAGATTGATTGTAAGCTTATTTTTATTCATCTATTCTAAAGTATTGATAGGATCTCTGTGTAATTTATTTTCAATAACATTTATCTGATACGTCTTGAGTGGTATCATCTGCATACATGTGAGCTGATGAATATTGTAGACAGTCTGGGTAATCATTAACATATAGAATAAAAAAACAAAGGCCCAAGTATTGATCCTTGAGGTACACCTATAGAGATACCTAAATTGTCTGACTGGGTTCCATTCCACTTAACACACTGTGATCCATTTGTCAAATAAGATTTAAACCAGGTAAGTGTATTGTTGCATTGCCAAACGATAGTAGTTTGTGTAGTCATACATGGTGATTAACCGTATTAAAAGCTTTGCTTAGATTTACAAATAAAACACCTGTTAGCTTACCATTGTCAATGTTACGTAACCACTTTTCAATAATACTGTGGAGGGCAGTCTCGCATGATAGCTTAGGTGTAAACCCTTGATGAGATTGCATCGTCTAAGATATTCATAAAAACAATTGTAAACATGCCTTTCAATATTTTTGCTTATGATAGGTAAAAACATAAATGCTGTGAATCAAACACGTTTATTAGTGGAATTCCTTAGACAGTTAGCAGATCATGGGGTGTGCAAAAAAAGGGCCCTACCACATTGTCAATCAAAGAACGCGACAAGACTGGCGACAAGAAATTTGAATTGGATACATTATACAAATAAAAAAAACAGAAAAAAACAATGCAAAATAGCATTTAAAATGTGATTATACTCTGCATCTATGTTGATTGCAAAATAGCTTTCTGTTTTAGTTTTTTTTAGCAGTTGAAATCTAAACTTATTTTAGGTCACCCGAGTCAAAGCTTTTCAGAATATGCCCGTCCTACTTGTCAGATTAAACAGTTTTCATTTTCATATGATCTTCAAAATCAGTTTCGATTTGAGTTAAGGACTTTTATAGTTGATCAAATAAATTATCATAATCGAGTATGTTCTTCGAAAGAGAAACAGAATAGTACTGAAAGACGGGGTCTTGAACGTTTGAATTTTTAATTGTCCACGTTTTCCTCGAAAAGGTTAAAAAAGTTCAGTTTGAATTAGGTATTTCAATCTGTGTTAAATTTGGCTTTTTTCCTGATACTTTGTCTAAAGTTTTTACTAAATCCCGGCCGGAACTGTCCTTTATAATTTTAGAAAATTCACACAACATTATTTTATGTAAAATTAGACCCCAAGGGAAAAAATTAAAAAAAACAACAACAACTAAACGGGAAAATCAAAACAACTAAATCTAGGTAGATAGTTTAAATTTTACATTTATTCAATTTTGTGATCCAAGGGAAAATCCACAAGTCAGTATCCGTAAAAGAAGGTTTATGAAAAGTTCGAAAATTCTCCAACTGCTGAATAACTGAACAAAGTTAACATTTGTAACAGATAACAAACACAGGCCGATGACTTTAGAAATATTTCTTATAACTATAAGATTATTCCAAGTACTATAACAATAACACTGTTCGTCACGGTCGCCATTTTGATTTTTTAGACCGGCTTATGTGCAACGATTTCCTGGCAGCGATTCACGTAAAATTAATAGGTAAAAATAAATCTGTTTGCTACTTACTATTTTTTGTTGGTGTAAACTCGTGCATCATCTACACGAATTACGATTTAACCGTTCCTCTTATTGAAAATCATACTCAGATTTCATTCTACTGCTTTTCAAATCGAAAAAACTAGAAAATGGAAACCGGAAGTGAATGAACCACGTCAAACTTTGGGGTAGACCTTCTCTGATTGACTGTTATATTTGTCGTTAAAAATAAAGCAACATAATGATAAAAACATTAACTGATAAATGTACAGAGATAAGTCAATCAAAAGACTGGTTAAAAGAAATAAGTAGAATGTCCAAAACAGTCACTTAGCGCTAATGAAGGAGAGAGGGTGTCATGTTTATTGCATCACGGTTTTAAATTGTTAAATTTTGCTATTAATTCAGAATTATATGATTTTAAAAATTCTAATATTTGCAAAGTTAACGCTTTTAATAGCAAAATTAAATAATGTTTTAGGAAATTGACATTTCAGGGATCTGTATCTTTTCAATACAATATCGCAAATTTTCATGCGTGTCTTGGTTAAAATGAACTAAAGCTATTTAATTTGATTTTTTTCGAAGAGCTACGAAAAAAGGATTTGTAAATAAGATTTTAAAACTACGATATAAACTATGAGTTTTTATCTTATAAGATAAGTGCTATTTTTATTAACATGTACTACCACACGATAAATTAAAAATTTAAAACATAAAAACCATGCATTATTTCTAAATTCATAGGTCTGATATTGGTGGGAAATACATGTATTTACCGATTGGAGAATGATCAGCTGAGTTTATGATGCTAGAAATTAAGATATTGATGAATAAATTATTTTTAATCTTGAATGTGACTGGTTTTGTACGTTATAAAGTATTGAAAAAAAAGTATAAAATTATGTCTCATGTTATTAAAAAAAATTACATATATATTCCAACTAAGCCGGACAACATAAACATTGACATTTAACTTTTTTCTTCAATCGATAAGATTGTATATATTGTTTGATGTATTGGTCATCCAAAAAATACAATCTATATTGATTTTGCTTGAAATGCATTGTTCAAATTTAAAATCAGTTTAGTTAACTAAAGTCAATAAACGAGATGGCAAATTCAGACTTATTATTTTCTATGTACAAATTCCTTTAGAGATGAACAGCAGTCATACCGCAAGTAGACTGGAAGCCAATGAAGAATCTATTTACGCAAGACAGCTGTGTATAACCCGTTCAGATTTTCACTTTGGCTCGCGCATGAAGTTCGGTAGTATTCAAACGATAGATTGGTTAAAATAAAATTCACAACTTTTCAAAAATGGCACATTGCGTTTCTGAACTTTATTTTCGATTCAACCTTCAACCCCTTCTATCAATTAATGAGCTCGTCCACCAACGGAATCGTAAATGGCGTTATGCATTCAGGTACGTAACTCATTCCACAAATCGCTACAACTATTGAATCCAAGCAAGAATAATTTGATCAATAAAACTATTTGTTTATTTTATTTATAGAATTTGGATTATACATAGAGGACTAAAACGATTTATTGTGTATTTTTTATAATATATATTTACTGAAATGCATGAAAACTTTCTGCACTCTTTTCTTAAGCGATTCATGTGTTCTACGCATGCATTCCGGTTTGAGACTTCGGCTGACAGTAAACTAATAGACGGGGTCACGTGACCCCGTGTAATAAGGAAGCACAGAGTTGTGTTGAGAATCTTTGTGTTAAAGACCAACAGAATGATAATATACAGGAAACATTTTCGTAAGCTTCCGGTATATGGCACATTATATATTAAATCATTGACAGGATTTATAAAATATCACATACATGGGTTGTGTTATTACAGAAAGGAAAGAGGAAAACAGATAATTATTTTCAAGAACAAACGGACAAGAACTTCTAACACAGGAATTGAAAACGTTCCTTAGAACATAGGGGCAATGACATGTGCAGTTAACATTGGAACAATACATTATATTGATTGTTTAAATTTATACATATACATAGAGACGTGGTGGGGGTAGTTCTATTTTTGCATAGATAAACATTGAAAAAAAAAGAACCGTTCTTGAAAAACTTATATTAATTTTAAAAAATGATACAGGTTCACATTGTTCCCTTTTATTCAGAATGATTAAAGAAAATTTCCAAACTCTGGATATGTGTTAGGAAATATTAAATTAGTTTCACATTTACATTCCCGTCACATTTTTTTTAATGACGAAAACAGTGACAAATATTTAAAACTTATTACTGGCTGCAGAAATTGGTCAGAAAACGCGTTTAAAGGTATTCTTGTACGGGTCATTCTCAAAAATTGTCGAAATTCATGTCCATAGGCAAAAAAAAAATATTTCTGTATTTGCTAGCATATATAATTTGGACACAATTGTTGATACTACTCTAGTGTAACATTTTTCAATAGTCATTGAAAATTAACATGCACAAAATTAAGAACTACAAGCAAGTATGTAGGTGTATTCTTCAAGAAAAGCTTTGTCCATACTAAGGGCATGCTTAATTACCTTTCATGATTTTATTAATAACAACAAAGGACTATATATGATAAGGGCCTAAAATGGCCCCCTAAAATGAACATCATCATTTTCCTATCATTCTTTGTTTTCTTAATATAGATATGTATGTGATGTGTTTACATAATATTCATTTTGGTTCAAGTGCCCACAATTTAGAAATATGACATTGTAAAGACAACCTTTTCCCGCCATTTTGGCATTTTTAGCGTAAAACAGCTTGTTTTCAAGCAGTTTTTCCTTCCGAAAACATAGAGCGCATTCTTGAACAAATAAAATATTTTAATCAGAGATGTATCTAGCCCAGACTAAGAAGTGACAAAAATATTTTCCTTGTTCAAGCATACGCTCTATATTTCCCATTCGTAAATAGATAAGAAAAATGTCAATTTTTGGCTGATTTTGTTTGAATTATAGAAATGGCGTCACTTTTAACGTCATATACTACCAGTGAGTGCAAATTAATCAAATAAATAGATGAAAAATATATTTTATATCAACTCTTCTAAAAAATTAGTTAACATTTTATTGTACCCGAAACACTTAAAAAATGGCGAATTATGGGGGCCAAATTTAACTCTTATCATATATAGTTCTTTTTAGTACTTTCTTCACTTGGATTTTGTTATTATATTGTAATAAATGTTGGGAAATATTTTTTTCACATTTTGCAAGTAAGATACGCAATATATTTCAACCAATATACTTGTCCATAAATTAATGTCATTCCTGTTACCAGGTTGTAAAATAAAGAATAAATTGATAATGATATACTCAAACTCTTCTAAATTAACACAAAAACAGTCCACTTTATTCATTAAGTTTGATGGTAGGAAAAATATAACCCACTCACATCAAATAAATGAAAAAAATTTCTCTCTCAGAGGAATCACTGCATGGTTATCTTTCCCAAGTGTCATTTCTGTTACCAATGTAACTCCCTAAATAAACAAGAAAGTTACTTCTTTTAACTTGCATAGTTTATCAACAGCATACCACACTAATATCCATTTACAATCAATATCAGCAGTAGTTGTCTATATGATTTACTGTACAATATATAGTAATTTGTCATTTCTGTTACTGTCATTTTTGTTACCTCATTTAAAGGTAACAGGAAGGACATAAATGGTAACAGTAATGACATGATGGAATAGTTTGACATTATTTGTGTGCAAAGAACTTGTTTTAAGCACATCAAGTATGCTTGATAATGTTAGAAATTTTTGATTAAACACACCAAATATAGATATTGAATTTAGAAGCAATCTATAAGCTTATCATAAACACTTCTGTGGTTGGTAACAGGAATGACAAGTAACATCAATGACATTTGATATGTAAAATGGATAATATAGGAATCTATAATAATTAGAATAAAATATCATGATTGCCATCATATATAAATGATGGTATAAAAACAATAAAAACTGTTTAAAGAAATGATTTAAGTAAAGAAAGTTGTGTTTTTTATGTAAAAGGTGTGGTAACAGAAATGACATTTACAGTAGCAGTGATGACAATTGAGTTCTGTTTTCCGCATTTTTTTTTTGTTACAATGAGATCTAATTGATAAGAGTTAAGGTTATGATGAAGTGTTTAATAAAGTCCAAAAGACATGATTTAAAAGTTTAAAATTGTCTGTCATTCTATTAAAGGATGCAGATTTACACTGAATCGTCATTCCTGTTACTTTTAAAATTGAGCAATCATAAAGTTTAAAATCAACAACAGTATGCCGTTTTTCTGAAAAAAACAATGAAAATTTGAAAAGGATTGATAATTACTAATTGATAGGATTGGGTTTCTTGAAGCGTAAGCAACGCAAAGTATTGTTATAGCATATAACAAATGTGAATAGAAAATACATTCAAATTTTGAGTATCGAAATATCGACAATTTTTGAGAATGACCCGTACACAAAAAGGGCCACAATTTTTACAACAATAAAAAAACCAAACTTGTTGAAGTAAATACTTTTAAATGAAAATTGTAAAACAAATACTCATTAATTACCAATTTTCTTATTAAAAAATATAATAATTAACTTACTAGTAACCCAGGAGGAATCTAGAATAGAGAAAAGAGAGGTGTTTTATTATACATCGAATATCATTTTGTATATTTTTTTTCCTGCAAAATCAATGACATGGCGTGTAAACTGGGTCTTAGTAAGTGTTACATAAAATCCTTGTTAAATTAAAGCTTACTAAGTCAGATTAATCTTAGTTGTGCAGGTGAGCGATATGGCCTGTGAGCCTCTTGCTCTAACTAGGCGACGTTTAATGAACCACTGAACGTGATTAACCAAACAGAAAATAATCACATGATCATCTATTTTTCTTATAAGGGATGACTGCAACAGTTTGTGACATTTAAATTTTCAGAATCGGTCGAAAGGGATGAACGTTTTGTTTAGCAGAATGATTCCTATGCATGTAAGTTCAGGTATTTGCTAGTTATATTATATTCATGATATGTTATGTATGCTCACACGTTCTATAAGTTGTGGTGTTACATCATTAGACTTTAAACGAAGGGTTTAAAACCAAGCTTCAACTTAAAACCAAAAATGAGAGGCATTGAATGATTTTTATTGTTTACAAACCTAAAGCAATAAATTTTAGTTAACCTAAATGCACTTTTAATGTAATAAATAATAGTTTGATATCTTATGTCTACAAAGTTGAAAAAACAATTATACTATTTTTTGGTATTTTTAAATTACGTTATACTGTATGGTGTCAAAATATGTTTTATATGTTTATGAAATTTCATCCATTTCACAGCTCACACATTTGTTTAAAATTCTTAATGAATACGTAATTATTTTATTTCAATTATTTAAATTTCAATATAAATATGAATCACTTTCACATTTTCATTGTTGTTTTATCAGCTTTTCACACTGAACATTTCATGATTTAATCACTCGTTTATTATTATTTTTTTTTTATTTAATTTTTATTTTTATTTAAACATTTTTGAGAATATTATTCATATCGCTTTATAATTACAATGTTCTCCTAATTATCTTTACGTTTTATTGAACAAATTCATCTTGAACATGCATCACCACGTAGAGTTACAATTTGATACTAAACAATTTGCTTATTTCATAGATATTTGGATAAGATATATATATCTAT
>WFKH01011926.1:78303236-78313249 GCA_016163765.1 Magallana hongkongensis | reverse complement strand
TATTTATTTATTTATTTATTTCGTGTTGATATTACAATGAGTTTGTAACTTGTAATTAGTCAATAACTCTGCCAAATTAACGCAAAACCGTTTGTTCACAGTTATCTTCAAAATTAAAAAGATCCTCTACCTAACTGTTTTAATTGGGTCATAGGGTAGAACTAATGCCTCCAAAATACACAGAAGTGCATAAACTGATTTTGTGTCACTTGGCTAACCCAATTACAAAACAGTTTATCTATATAATGTATGAATACATTAAAAAATGAAATTAAACAAATTGAATAAGTTTTTAAAAGTTGCTTATAATTCTACGGCTGACGCTAAAATGTTTTGATCGTTAGAATTGTCTTACTAAACATTAAATACTTGTGTACAGAAGAATCAAAAGGATAATGTGCTGTGAGGATGTGTGGTTATGCATCCTGATAAGCTTACGTAAAACATAAGAACAAATATAAAATTTTTAACAAAATATTTAGTAACAAATTGAATAAGAATTAAACAGAAAATTCAACAACAACAACAACAACAACAACAACAAAAAAAAAAATACAAATGAAATAAATGAATTTGAATAAATGTCTATTTTCGAAGCCCGGTTCCGGCGCACATGGATTTGAAGAATCCTAAGGTAAGCACGTGGTTTTGAAGAACACTCAGGTGCATGTAAATTCGGCAACAGCCAGAACTAAGTTGTTTTAGAATGATCACATGCTGCACGGGTCTACCGAGGCTGCAACCAACGAAGGTTTTCTTTTGTGATGAAAATGATCCATGGCCTGGTTCACGCCAATGGGAAATGACTTTTAATAGACTCAATCTGCAGAGTATAAGTTTTCAAATGACACATATTATATAATTATGAATATCAAACTTTCAAAATGTTAGGTTATAAAATATATCTGCATTGATGATAATAAACTTATAAAACTGCGAGGATCACCGTCAGGTATAAATTCACAACTAGTTGTTAGAAATGTGTCGAAAGGGCCGCAATACTTAACTCGCACACTGCAGAACAGCGGTCTCTATGAAACTTTCCCATGAAAACGGAAACGACCACTCATAAATACAGGAGCATGAAATAATTCAGTACCCAAGAACCCTCCTTCCCTAACAACTATTGACGTTTTGTAGGGACGGGAAATTTAACAGCAAAACAAGGCAAAATAAATTCTGATAAAAAAATAAACAAAAGAAAAACATACTACCGGAAAACTATCCAAACGCGTGTTGTTGAAAACGTACAATACCTAAAGTTTTTCTAAAGGCTGGTGTTCCCGGGTTTTATCCCTTGCATGATTTTACCTGACTATTTAAGGTATAAACAGGACTCCCCACAGGATTGATATGTTACCATAGGAACCAAGGGTGAAAGTATTAAAACAATGGGCCCCCAAAGGTTTGTTATATATAAACCGGAAGGGTGAACCAAGGGGAATTAAAAACAACAACACAAATAATCTCAGTTTGTTACATACCTCCCACTTATAAGACTAAACACCATTTAGTCCGACCAAACCTACAAACTGAAATTGAAAATAAACAAACGCAACTATATACAACTGCATTATATACATACACATTTATTTAGAGACAACGCTATAACATATAATTAGTAAACTGCATCATCCGAACACATTCTTGACAAAGAGTCTGCAACTGAATTCTATGTACCACGAATAAACCTATTTGAGAACACAAACTCCTGCAAAAAAAGACCCCATCGTAACAGTCTTTGATTGGATAACTTTGACCTCTGTAACCACTGTAATGGTGCATGATCAGTCTCAATTTCAAATGGTTTACCTTCTAAATACACCCTGAGACTCTGAACAATAGCTAGGCACTCTTTTTCTACCACAGCATAATTTCTCTCAGCAGGACTGAACTTTTTGCTCAAAAACAAATTGGATGCTTACCACCTTCAAGCTCTTGCTCTAGCACTGCGCCTGCACCGTGTGCGCTTGCGTCTGTGCGCAAAATAAATGATCTGCTAAAGTCTGGACTTCGAAGAACTGGTTCCGATTGTAACTTACCTTTCAACTCTTTGAAGGAGTGATCAAGGTCGTTTGTCCATTTGATCTTGTTGGGCGTTCTCTTTCACGTCAAGTCTGTAAGCGGAAGTGCTGCAATGGCGAAATTTGGAATAAATTTCCAATAAAACCCAATCATACCTAGAAAATACTTTACCTTTTTCTTTGTCTTTGGAATCGGAACATTTTAACATTTTAAATGGCTTCTACTTTCGATATCATGGGCTTGATTTTCCCACTCCTTATGGTAAGACCAAGAAAACAAAGTTCATTAAAACCAAACTCACATTTTGCAGGTGGAGCTGCTAAGTTTGCTTTTCTCAAGGCTTCAAACACTGTTCTCTGATGTTCAAGGTGTTCTTCCCTGGTGTTGCTATAGATGCTAATATCATCAATGAAAGCCCTGTAAGAACTTTACTTACCAATCTAACATGGCATAACAATGGCATAACGGTAGAACTGAAATGTCCAAATGGAGTTACAAATGCACCTTTACTCTTTGCGTCATCGTCTAATAGTACTTGCCAATATCCTTTTGTCAAATCTAATTTGTTGATGAATTAAGCTTTGGTGATCTTATTCAAAATATCATCTATTCTAGGCATTGGTCTAGGGTCAAATACCGTTATCTTATTCAACTCCCGGAAGTCAACGCAGAATCTCAGCGAGTTGTCTTTCTTCTTCATGAGGACGACTGGTGCTGAATACGGACTGTCCGTTTCCTCAATGATACCAAGGTCCATCATTTGCTGTAACTCACGCTTCACTTTGTCTTGTAATGCATAGGGAATCGGATATGGTTTCATCTGAGTTGGCTCCTCCGTAGAAGTTTTCAATGAATGTTTCATCAAATGCGTTCTCTTGGGGACATCTGTAAAAATATCACCAAATTATTTTACTAACCTCTGAATCTGATCCATTTGTTCTGCAGTAAGGCTTGTTGAATACAGTACGTCGGCTGCTGATTCTGTCTGTTGTAGGATCGTAACTCTATCTGACAACACGTCGTCTGCTATCTGAACGTCGCCATTGACTAAACTAGAATTAACATTCAAACATGCCATAATTTCAGACTTACTGTTTTCCTCCGGCTCTCTCTCAAACCATTCCTTCAGCATACTCACGTGGTAAACAGTCTCCTTGTTTATGGACAACCTAACTTTGAAATCAACAGGACTTACTTTTTTCAATCACCTCATACGGACCTTTCCACTGCGCCAATAATTTCGAAGTACTTGTAGGTAACAAGACTTTCTGACCTACTTCAAAATTCCTGCTCCTAGCGTTCTTATCATAGTATCTTTTCTGATTCTTCTTTGCCTGAGATTCGACCTCTGTTACCATTTTGCGTACTGTTTCCATCCGTTCTCAGGCTTCCATGAGATAATTTAGAACTGACGTTTGTTCATCGGTTGGTTCTTCCCACTGCTTCTTTAAGATGTCCAGGGGGCCTCTGACATGTCTGGCATAGAGAAGTTCAAATGGAGTTAGACCTGTTGTTTTATTCGGGACCTCTCAATGGCAAAAAAGTACATATGCTAAATGAACATCCCATTTTAATGGATCTACAACTGAATATTCTTTCAACATCTGCTTAAGGGTCCCATTAAATCGTACTAATAGCCCGTTTGCTTGGGGATGAAAAGAGGTAGTTGACAGCTTACGGACATTAAGCATTTTGCACAGTTCTGATATGAGAAACGACATAAAATTTGTTCCCTGATCTGACAAAATTTCTTTAGGAAAATCTACCCTTGAGAACATTTCTATCAGCGCATTTGCCACACTTTCTGCGTCTTGATTTTTCATTGAAAATGCATCTGGAAATAGAGTTGCATATTCCATACATACCAGAATGTACCTGATTTTTTCTTTTCTGTCATCGGTAATGGGCCCACAAAATCAATCGCTACTCTGGAAAATGGAACGTCGATCTTTGGAATTGGCACCAGTTTCGCTTTCGGCGTTCTCCCCTTTTGCGTCCCCTTTTGACAAATAGAGCATGACTTTCAATACCGAGAAATATCTATATACATACCTGGCCAAAAAAAGTTTTGCATAATTTTATCTCTTGTTTTCTTGTTTACAAGATGTCCAGCCAGTGGCGTGTCATGAGCTAATGACATACTACCAGTACGCAGTTTCTTTGGAGCAACGATCTGGAAGACTTTTTCGCCAGAATTTGGGTTAAAATCTCTACAGAGTAAATCATTTTTCAGGATGAAGTAAGACTTCCCTTCATGTGGACCATTTTGGGCCATCTCTAAAATTGACTTTAAGCTGTCGTCAGTTTTCTGATGCTCGATCAATTTCCCTCTGGTACACCACATACCTTCATGTTCTATGTTCACTTCTTTCAAATCATCCAACTTTGGTTTATTTGCCTCTTCCTGTTTCCTTGTCTCTGAATTAGTTTGAACCACTCCGCATTCTTCTTCATCCACTGTTTCTGCATTCTCAATAATGGGCAAAGGTGCCGCCTTATTCGGAACTACAATGCTTACATTGTTGCCAATAATAACATCAGCAAAAGGTGAGTCAAGACATAGTGCGTGTACCCTACCTGAAATGTATGGCGTTTTCACACTTACTACCGCCTCACTGCAAGTTCTCCTTGTACCCTCGGCCAGAGTAATTACTTTGGTTCTCCCTGTTTTTTCATCATCTGAAACCAACTTACTGTTAACAAACACAGTGGAACATTCTGTATCCCTTAAAACCGAGTCAACATGTCCACCAAATTCCCCACTCACCAAATCTAGACCTGATTCACAACATGTTTCAAAACTAGAATCATCAGTAGCTGATACACCAGACAACTTGACAACCATCTTATTCTTATTAACATTATCACACTGATCAGAAACTGTCATATTCTCATCAAGACAAAAACCAAACCGCTCTTTGGACTTTTGATTCCCTGGATTTTGATTCAAAGGAGGTTTCGAATGATATTTACTACACAAAGGACAATTTGGCGAAATGTGTCCTTCCCGGTTACCTTTGTAACATGTTCTACTTGACGCATACTGCTCTGAAGGCGCGACAGGGTTACCTCTTTGGGACTGAACCGAACCAAACTGATTTGGTCTAGGACCCAGCTTTTCCCCTGCGTTACCACGAACACCACCTGAATTACTGCCTTTATGTGCAACCTGAAATGACTCTGACAAACTAATAACATTTTTGATAGACTTTGGAATATGCTTACGAACCTACAATTGCAAATCATTTGAACAACTTCCTATCACCTGTTATCTCAAAATCAAATCAAACAACATTTCTAGGTCTGACCCAATGTCCTCCCTATCACACCAATGGTTAAAGAACCTTTCTGCACGAACAACAAAGTCTTTGAATGACTCATCAGTAAACTGTCTACACTTCCTAAACTTATCCCGATAAGCCTCTGAAGTTAATTCATACCTTTTCAGAACAGCAGTTTTAATATCATTGTAATTATCACTTTCCTCATATGACAATCTAGAATAGGCTTTAAGAGCTTTACCCGATATCATAGGGACTAAACGAACCGCCCACTGAGATTTATCCCACTTTTGTAACCCCGCTATTTTCCCAAACGATTTTAGAAAAACATCAGGGTCTTGACCTTCTTCAAATTTGGGCAACATTACACTAGGTGTTTGAACACTCCTCTGCGGGGAGGTGGCAGTTTCTAACTCTTTTTCTTTAAGAGCTAACTCTTTAAACTTAATCTCTTTCTCAACCTCCCACTTATCTCTCTCTCTCTCTCTCTCTCTTAGCTCGACATCCCTCTCTTTCGTGAGCTAATCTTACTTTCCCAAGTTCTCGCTCAGCTTCTTTCTCTGCCCTTTTTGACTCTCTTTCAGCCCTAGCAGACTTTCTCTCAGCTCTCTTTGCCTCCTGCTCTTGACGCTACACCTCTAAACAGTCCTTGACACTTGACCCTTTTGCGATAAGCTCGGTCATCCATTTCGACATATGTGACATTGTGGCAGTTTATGCACTGAAACATACAAAAATAAGAAATGTCAAAGTCAAAATTCCTAAAATGCAAACACAAGAAAACTTTTTGATCTATGCAAGCTCAGATGCATCCCACCGCTGCCACCATTTGTGAGGATATGTGGTTATGCATCCTGATGAGCTAACATAAAACAAAATAACAAAAATAAAATGTTTAACAAAATATTTAAAAACAAATTAAATAAGAATTAAACAGAAAATTCAACAACAAAAAAATAAAAATAAAAACAAAAACAAAAACAAATATACTAATGAAATAAATGAATGGAATAAATGTGTATTTTCGAAGCCCGGTTCCGGCGCACATGGATTTGAAGAATCCTAAGGTAAGCACGTGGTTTTGAAGAACACTCAGGTGCATGTAAATTCGGCAACAGCCAGAACTAAGTTGTTTTAGAATGATCACATGCTGCACGGGTCTACCGAGGCTGCATCCAACGAAGGTTTTCTTTTGTGATGTTAATGATCCATGGCCTGGTTCACGCCAATGGGAAATGACTTTCAATAGACTCAATCTGCAGAGTATAAGTTTTCAAATGACACATATTATATAATTATGAATATCAAACTTTCAAAATGTAAGGTTATAAAATATATCTGCATTTATGACAATAAACTTATAAAGCTGCGAGGATCACCGTCAGGTATAAATTCACAACTAGTTGTTAGAAATGTGTCGAAAGGGCCGCAATACTTAACTCACACACTGCAGAACAGCGGTTTCTATGAAACTCTCCCATGAAAACGGAAACGACCACTCATAAATACAGGAGCCGGAAATAATTCAGTACCCAAGAAACCTCCTTCTCTAACAACTATTGACGTTTTGTAGGGACGGGAAATTTAACAGCAAAACAAGGCAAAATAGACCCTAATAAAAAATAAACAAAAGAAAAACATACTACCGGAAAACTATTCAAACGCGTGTTGTTTAAAACGTACAAAAATGAGTTTTTTAAATACCTGATGTTTTTCTAAAGACGGGCCCTTGATAGCACTAGACGGGATGAAGACCACGTCTATCGGCTGGTGTTCCCGGGTACTATCCCTTGCATGCTTTTACCTGACTATTTAAGGTATAAACAAGGGGCTCCCCACAGGATTGATATGTTACCATAGGAACCAAGGGTGAAAGTATTAAAACAATGGGCTTCCCAAAGGTTTGCTATATATAAACCGGAAGGGTGAACCTAGGGGTATTAAAAACAACACAAAGAATTTCAGTTTGTTACATGTGCTATAACTACTTTGCGGGGTCCCTTCTCATTTGATGAATTATATGAAATCTGCAATTTTGTAGTTTTCAAACGAGTAAATAAAAATGTCCTTTAAACAGTTCTGACACATTATATTAATGGGGATATCTGCATTATCATTATTTTAAAGAAAATATTGCAGCAGAAAACCATCTTGGTTTGTAGCCATTTTTTTTTTTTTAGAAAAGATGAAAATAATTGATGGGCCTTAGTACAAAAATAAAAATGATACTTGTAAGCCTGACAATACATTGAATTATATAGCTTTTTAACATATCATGTGACAACATTTTCCAGTCGAATGTTTTCATCGATCAAGTGAGTAAGGTTATAAAACATTACACAAGTTTACACCAGGTAAACAATTATTTAAGGGAAGACCAATTCATTTTTTGACTGTAGCCTTAGCAACTTTTGCCACAGAGTTCAAACACTGCGTACTGGCTTCTAGACTATCTGACAATTGCAACCCTCTGTCCGTCAGTCTTTGTTAACTTTCACATATGAGATTCGAGCTGTGAAAATGAAAAGTATCTCATTGGCATGGTATATTCATAGAGCTTAGCGTCTTAAATAAACACACAAAATATTCACTTAGATGTGAAAATGAAAATTACACTAATTCAAGTTCGATTTTTTTTTATATAAATGCCAATACACCAAACAAAAAATATTGCAGGTAAATGGTAACCACCTTTTCCAGTATTATCATCATATAAAATAGATATGTAATGCATGACCTCTGAGACAAAATATTAATGAAATAAAATGGTGGCATCCTTTAATTGTGTAGATTCAACATGTTCAAATAATGATTACACACGATAAGGTAGGCCCACAATGGATGCTGATTTTTAAGCTGATATACGTCTTAGAAAATGTATGATTTTTTTTCTTTAAAATGCTAATACTTTTCACATATGTGCACAAACTGCAGGAAATGATATACCAGTGTAATACATAATTTATATATAGCAATATATTTTCACTCCCACCCTTTTATAAAATTTTGAGTCTTGCATCATAGTATTATGGTACTTAACTCTGCTAAATATTAAAGTTTACTGTTCTTAATCAAATCAAAGTAGTTAGCCATTGTTGCTCAGGTGAGCGATGTGGCCCATGGGCCTCTTGTTTATCTATTATTTTCAACACCCGTCGCAGGCAGAATCACCCTTCATTTCAAAGTTGAATTCCGATATGATTTTCCTAGGCTACATGTATATGTATTGTGGTGAATCTCTAGGGAAATTATGTTTGATATCCTTACGCCTTGCAGGTTAAGATACCGATGCAAATAGTATATTCTGAGCATGAGAGTTTACGTTGTTGATTGTTGTTATACGGTATTCTCGATAATAGATAATAAAGAAATATACTTTTCATGTATTTTCAATGTAACGAAAAGCAAGATATTAATAGAATAATAATTATTATGAAATAATTCTTTGAAAGGGGGCGATTTCTCGTGAAATCAAGTAAATTAGTTTCTTTGTCACAGATACGTTGCATTGTTTTCAAAGATGGTGGGGGTGGGTGGGCAGACAGGAAATGCAAGGAGAACTCCGAAGGTATTTTTCAAAAAGATGAATATAAGAAAGAACTTTCACATACTGAATCGTTTTATGTGAGTTATGTTGTTTAAGGTAAGCGATATGACCTTCGACTATGACCCACACACATCAGGGTTTCTGTGAATTAAATATTATTTCATGAACATCAATTTTTAAGGTCTTCCGTTTCCAACGGAAGACCTTACTATTATTGTGCTTGTAAGATTATTCTTATTTTTCTTTTTTTTTTTTTTTTCTTCCTAGACGCGAACTTTGAGGCTTCATATCTTGCTCATTTCTGAACGGTTTTTGCTCAAATTTTCAGGGCTTATAGACATTACAAAACACTATCTAAAACATTTCATAAACTTTAAAATTCCTCTTCCGTTAACGAGTTATTCCCCTTTTAAAAATTTTTAGGGCCTTTGGTTTCCAGACAAAGGCTCCGAGACTATGATAGCAGGGAATGGGAATCCAGCGAATTTGAATAACAGAGACATTGAAGTTGTGCACATCGATTTTTGTTTTTCGATTACGTTTGTTATTTAGAAAAAGGTAGGGGGTCAAAAAATAGGATTCCAAAAAGTGCGAAAATTTAGACATATTTTGCTTTGTATCTTTTAAACGAAAAATATTTTGTTAAGACATGTAGAATAAAAGTTGTGCAGAATGTTAAGGGCTTTCATTTGACACCAACAAAAAAGGGCTGGCCCCTAAAATTAAGGGCCAATAGCGCTTGAAAGTTTTTGCTCAATAACTCAAAAACGGTTAGGATTTCGATATGGCTGTCGCTGGAAAAGTTGTTTGTTGGGATCTCATAAAGGTCGTTACAATGTTATTTTGTTGGTGATTTGTGTTGTATGAGTGTAAAAAGCTGTACATGTTAGCATGTACCTCGTTTAATTTGGCAAGTTAACGAAAGTCTATGTGCGTGCAACTGGCATAAAGTTACCACAGAAGGTATGCTGGTTTATACAGGAAATATTTTTTTTAGAATAGATTTTTTTTTTGGAGTTTATGTCAGTTTTGTTAAGTTCTTATAGTGCACAATCCCTAAAACGAGAATCGGAAAACAAAACATTCTTCTTCCTTTGTAATAAAACAAACTACGGATTTAAAATAAATATATGTATTACAATTGAGTTTTCATACTGCAT
>WFKH01011926.1:78262504-78299555 GCA_016163765.1 Magallana hongkongensis | reverse complement strand
TAGCTAGAAGAGCAGGGTTAAAACTTGGCACTGATTCAAGTACAAAAAAATACGTCATAAATTCTGCCAGAGAGCTATTCTAGAACTTTGCACTTATTTAGGTACAAAAAATCACGTCATATAGAGATTTTCTTTGATTTTATTTAGAACTCTGAACGAACAAGAAAATGCAATAGAACAATAAATAGAACAATCAACAAATTTTTAGATCAAACAATGGTTTCTAAAGTTCAAAACACTGAATAACACACAACAGGTCTGGTCTTCATCCACACACATGAACTTCTTCATCTTCGTCCAAAAAACTCTCTTCATCTTCTTCCATTTTGGTTGGTTTTTCGGGAATGGATTCAGATTTTTCAGGTGGTTTATTACCAATTTTGGTGGGTTTTCATGTTTTCTGTAAGACTTGATCTGTAAAATAGATGCTGAAATAGTCCTTCTCGTTGAATTTAGCAGCCATGGACCATTTATCAGTGGCTTGTTCTTTAGGCCCTCCGTTGATATAAATGTTAGGGCCAAGCAGATCGCTGAGAGCCATTATATTCATTGACTTTTTCAGTTGAAATTCTTTGCTGATGTTATGAGTCACTCCATTTTGGAGAAAGCAATTTTTTTGCAGAATTCCGTTTAAAGAGCCTTCATAGTTTTAAATTTGAACTCGTTGGATTTCTCTGAATCTATGTAGAAACTCCATGATTCCCTGGGGTTGTCTGATTTCATCCACTCCATTGTGTTGGCTATTTTCTTTGCATTTTCATAGATGGGTACTATTAAGTCTGGATCCTGTTTGATATCTCCCAATAATGTTGCTTTTTTCTTTGCTTTTTCATTGATGGTTACTTATAAGTCTGGATCCTGATTGATAAATCCCACTGAATGTTTTTCCTTGAGCTGTTTTAGTTAAGGTCTTCCGTTTCCAGCGGAAGACCTCATTGTTATCGTACTGTTTCTTCTTATTTTTCTTCTCCAAATTTTGTGCACGCGATTTCTTAGAAACTATTCAACCGATTTCAACGATTTTTTCACAGAAGATGAGACTTCATGTGACTTTAATACGTTTTTGATATTTTTTCTGTCGTCACTTCCAGTAGCGATTTATCGTCCATTTTGTAAATTTTTACGACCTATTTTGTGCAGAGCTGATCTCAAAAATTATCAGAGATATGACTTTGAAATTTGCAGGATAGGTAGTGTATAGTTTGAAGTTGTACACTATTAGGGTTTTTTTTGTTTTGTTTTTTTACGCCAGTGGCGCCATTTCTTTGATCTCCTCTAGGCACGAAAACTGGATACGAATTTTCATTCAAACTTTTCATACGTTTTGATCTGTATCTTTTTATCAGTTGATATTTTGTTCACAGATATATAACAAAAGTGGTAGAGACTCAAACGTTCTTTCCAACTTAATCAAGAAAATGGGGCTGGCTCCTTTATTTTGGGGCAAAAAGACTCGTAAAGTCTATTTCAAAAAACTTAAAAACGATTAAGATTATGTAATGCATTATAGAAGCAAAGTTGATGATCGTAACAATATCTATCAGGAAAACTCATTGCCACACCCATTTATTACGTAAGAAGGGATTTTTATACATTATTATCTGAAAGTGGGTGGGTTTTTTCTGAAATTGTATCGATTATGGTATCATTTAAAACAGAGATCGCACGGAAGACCTACTCGTTACTCGTAACGAGATCATATCTAGTTCTTTTTCCATTTGCTGCATTTTTTCCTTTGGTTTCTTTTACTTTATTTTCCATCTCCAGTTTTTCGCTGTTTAGTTTCTTGTTCTCGAAATATTTTACCGCATCTGCATTATGGAATGCTTTTGATGTCTCTGTCAGGTATTTTTTCATTTGCTCCATCTCTGTCAGTTGTTTTTCCATTTGCTCCATTTTTTCTTTGGTTTCATTGAGTTCCTTTTTGATATCATTTAGTTCAATTTCTACTAAAATTGTCTCCAATTTTAGTGTGTGGAATTTGCATTCTGGATAATACGGATCTTTTAACAGGTCTTGTACTTTTTGATCAATGGTTTTCTTATTACGGTCTGATCCAAAGCTGTCTGTACAGAAATTGATGTGCGGGTTGTCTCTTACTCGTCTTTGAAACTAGATATGCAACTGCTTTGCGAAATCTCTGTCTTCTTTTTCTTTTCTCAGACGTTCTAATCTTTCTGATCCAGTTTCTTATTCTCCTCATGGAGTCATCATGGAGTATTTTTGTCTCTCAGGCGATTTGAAGCCGCTGGCTAATAATCCTACTGGTGGTGGCCTTCATTGGTGTTTGGAGGGCCAAATAATGCTGCTGGTGCTTTTGTTACCTCTGGTTTAACATTTTTTCCTTTGGTGGAGATTCATCTGAGTTTTCCTCTTCCTCTGGAGTGATATAAATTAACTAGTGTCTATTTGACCCCTTAGGACGAAACCTCTTGTCAACTAATACTAGTTTATTTTCCTTGTTTTCTTAGTTCTTCTTGACGTTTCTAAAATGACGTATATATAGGTTCAACTTTCTTTACATTGTATCCACGTTTTATCCATTTCTATTTCACGTTTTGCATTTCCTTTTCTACTTCTTGCTTTTCTTCTTCAGTCAGGTATTTTTTTTATAATATATAATGGGCCGGTACGATTCGTAGGTTTTTTTCTTTTTCTACTATTTATCCTTGTTTTCTTCTTCATCCAGCTTTTTTTCTTCTTTTACGCAACGATTTAAATGCTTTTCTCCCCTTCCACGCAATCATTCCATAGCTTTTTCTCCTCTTCTAAATATTGGTCCCATGGATCTTTTAAAGGGGGATCAATGTCTGACATTTCCTCTGTGGTTTCTTCTTTTTCCATCTTTAGGACTTTATTTTCTGTAGCCATGAAAATTGTGATATGTGACTGGAGAGAAATGCTCTTTTATACTTGTACTGGGTAATTTTCACTGAGTCATTGGATTTTCCGTGACGCATTGGAAATTTCCATACGTCATGGGTTTTACCAGTTTCTAAAAGATTTCAGGAGTCATGGGTTTTTCCAGTTTCTAAAAATACTTTTGTGTTTTATTGACCGTGAAACAGGGGATATAACTATAGAAGTTTTTGTATGATTCTTTCATTTCCTTTTATCAGGTCAAGTGAGATAAATTTGAAAGAAAATATTTTGCAAAACCAATTGCGCTTTTAAGGCATAAAAGAAGAAGTATACAGCAACAATTAAAGGAATTGAAAGAGAAAGAAAAAAAAAGAAAAAAGAAGTTGTTAATAAAAATGTTAAAAGAAAAGATGTATCTGACTATTACACGATCAGATTAAATAGAAGACGTCAATCTAGAAAATTTAAAGTGAAACAAAATGTTGACACTGTCAATTGCCGTGCTTTTCCAGAAAATTCAGAAAGTAATTTTGTTCGACGTTTATTAAGTGTCAAGATGAAACAATTGAAAGAACGTATGCAGTGTAATCCTAACGATTATTTACGCTTGAACATACGACATTCTTCTCTGGATTCTGATATTTGGTACGAATTAACACAATTCAAGAATTTGAACGAAGATAAAATTTTGGACAAAGTGCAGGCCGTGCAACAATCGAAAAAAGAATTTACTATCACAAATGGATCTGCTGAATTTGAATTGTTTCATGTCAAGTATCCTCAAGGGAGCGGTGGTCAATCAAAAGCAAGTTTAAGAAAGGCAAAAGGTCTGTATTAAAAATTGAAATTCTAGGCGATCAACTCAGTCTCCCTCGAGCTATTGTGTTAGCTCGTTTGCATCTACGTTACTTTGGTCAAGAAGACCTTAAGACGAGAATACTTTAAGGGAACAGGGATGTCACGTAGTGAGTATCTGGAAACACGATTTTGATATGGAAATCAACAATAATCTCGATATGCAACGCTTCATGGAAACTCTGAATTTTCAAGATCCTTTGAATCCCCGAGAAGTTTTGTACGGGGGTCGCACTGATGCCATTCGATTGTATTGTACTGAGGGTGATATGAGATACGTGGATATCTGTTCTTTATATCCCTTTGTTCTTAAGTATAAGCCTTTTCCCATGGGTCATCCAGAAATCATCACGAAGGATTTTCAGGACGTTCGTAATTGTTTCGGTCTGATTCAATGTCAGGTTTTACCCCCTCGAGGTCTGTATCATCCCGTCTTGCCCTATCGTACCGGAGGAAAACTACTCTTTCCCCTATATTGTACTTGTGCCTAAGAGGCTTGTCAAGATCCTCACTATCGATGCCAGCATTCAGATTCTGAAAGATGTTTGACTGGAACCTGGGTGACTACCGAACTACAAAAAGCTTTGGAATGCGGATATCGGATTCAAAAAATCTATGAAGTGTGGCACTTTCAACAAAAAAGTCAGGATTTATTTCGCACTTACATCGATACCTTCTTAAAAATCAAACAGGGGTTTTCTGGGTATCCCCCCCCCCCCCCCCACTGCGAGACTGAAGAACAACGATTAGCCTATCTCCACGATATTTTTCAGAGGGAGAAATTGGAACTGAATCCTATAGAGATTGAGAAAAATCCCGTGATGCGAACTATTGCAAAGTTATTCTTGAATTGTTTGTGGGGAAAATTTGCTCAAAGACTGCTATTACCAAAGATTAAATATTTGACCGAACAGTAGCAACTGACTAAAATGTTACAGGACAGTACTCTTGAAGTCAAAGGTATTGAATTGTTGAATAACCTGAAAAAAACCTGAATCCGACATGATATTAATTAAGTACGTGGAAAAACAAGATTTCATCGAGGACTGTCCCTTTGGCAATGTATATTAGCTGCTTTTACTACAGCTTATGCTCGATTACATTTGTACGATACTTAAGAAAAATTAGGAGATCGTGTTCTTTATTTCGATACCGATAGTATCATTTATCAACACGTGGAATGACTGTACAATCCCACCATTGTCAATAGCTTGGGATGATGGACAAATGAACTGGAGGGAGGACACATTACTAAATTCATGTCGGGAGGACCCGAGAAGTATGCCTTTGAGACCGATACTCGGAAGACCATACAAAAAGTGAAAGGTCTTACCTTTAATCATCGAACCTCTCAAATTGTAACTATCAAGACCCTGGAGAAAATGATTTTTAAACAATGGACTGATGTTGCCGTGACTTATCCTCATAAAATACAGAGGATCAAGAGATATGAGTTATTGACTAAACAGTTCACCAAGAAATAGAGATCAAATTGTGTATGATAAACGTCAGATTGTTGATCATTTTACGACTCTTCCATTTGGTTATTAACTTTGTTACCAATTGTCCGATAAAAAGTTTGAAATAATCCTTTGTGTTCTTCATTTTTTCAGGACCAAAGTCTTAGTTTGTAATTTGAAATAACAACCAGTGATTGAACAGTTAACAAATTTATTCAAACAGGAAAAAACAATGAAAGATATGTTGGGTAATGATGAAATAACAAACAATGAACATATTTACAATGATAAAGATTTACAATGATGATTAACAATGAGGATTATTTATTGTATGAATGATAACGGTCTTAACCAAAGTTCAACTTGTAACTCACAGTTTACTTTTTCTAAGTTTTTCAATAATTTGACAGATCTGAATCATCTTCAAAAGTTCGGTTTAACTGTCCTCGATTTACCTCAATTTCTCGTAACTTTGTCTCAGGAGCTCAAATTTCAATTTCTGAAGTTTCCTCTCTGGGTTGAGTTCCCATCTCTCTTTCCTTTTTCTCTTTCTTTCCTTCCCACTATAATCTCTGCATTCACTATACACGAGACTTATCTTGTCATGGGGTGCCTCTTCCTCCTCCTCCGATAGTGCTGATGACTCTGCTCATGCTCATTCCTCTTCCATTTCTTCCATTTCTTTCTCTTCCATTTCCTCCTCCTCCTCCTCCTCCTCCTTTCTTCCTTTGCTGCTTCTTTTGCTGCTTTTCTATCCTCCTCCAAATTATTCTCATCAAAGTTGTCAGATTCTGCTCCTATTTCTTTTTCCTCTTCGGGCAATGGCTTGAACAACGGTGGAAGTGGTCAGGAAGTTCCGGTATTATGTTCTTCCCTCCTCTGGACTTTATCCTCATTTCCTCATTTTCATACAATTCCATATCACAAATATCACCTTCCTCTTCCTTAATCTCATACATTTCCGTGGTTATTGGTTTGGTTAATCTGTTTCCCGTAAAGCAGATGTGGTGCTGAACTTCAGTTAAGCTCCCTTATATAATACCAAAGCATGATTCAATTGGTTTCTCCATAGAATGATGCAATCTGGGGTTTTCTACAACGTTATTTTTTTGTACTTGAATCCGTGCCAAGTCTTTAGTCCAGCTCTTCTAGCCAGGCTGCCATGACAACAGGTTTTGAATCAGTACCAAGTTTTACTTTATTGGCCCTCTAAGCCCCAGTAAATAGTATTTTCATGGAAAGTCTTACAACATTGACCCTTTTGAGTTTTGGGTTTACGATAGTGTTGATTAAACCATTGTCTCACATAACGATCTGTTTGTTTAGGTTTCCACCTTTCAGGAAATAAATGGTCTAACACAATAGGTCCTCTTCTATGTCTGTGATATAAAAATACACACAATATTGCTGCACACATCGGTATTGTATTCCTGATACTGTCTTTCATTATATTTCATACTTTTGCTGTTTCTGTCAATCCAATCTTGGAGTTTTTATAAAATGGGGGGTAACCCATAAGAACCGAAATATTCTACCCTATCTCCCTTCAAATACAAGCAGATCCGATGAGATCCTGGTTTATTGTGAGGATCCAGGTTGATTACGATGGCTTTTTGGTCAGGAATTAAATCTAAAGGGTATACACCCCCGAAAGAGGATCCTAAATCTCTAGATAAAACTTTTCTTAATTGATCAATATCCATTTAAGAGTCAACGTTGACTTCTCTCTGTTTGTTGACCTCTAACAAGTTATCAAATTCAGCATAGACTAAACAATTGAGGGTTTTCCTGGTGTTTTCTGCAAATTGAACTTCGATTCTCCAATTTCCCGTTTCAATGAGATGAAATTTGTCCAGCTGTGCTTCCTGATCCTTGGTCAAATCTACACACCATAGATGTAACCGTCTTTATATTATTCCAAAGTGACGTCAGGAGCAAATCCGCTCCAAATTTCCCTAGATCTTAATAGAGACTCAAGTAGGATCTCAGAAACAAGTCGTTAGTGAAATGGTCTGGTGGTTATGGTTTCTCCGTTGATGCTCACGTTCAATCTTTTGACTTGGGCATTTTTGAAATTAAACTGGTTTTTAGTAGAATCTCCATTAAAAGCAGCATTAGCTACAAATCCCAAAACTATTCGTTTTGGCATTTGCCCTTGAAACAGATGATCACTGATTTTAGATTGAGTTCCATGAGGAATGTTGAAGGTTTTCATTTCCACTCGTCTCAGGGGATATTTGGCCGTTTCTACATTTAATATTTCATTGATGGCATTTAGCACCGAGGGGTAGGTTTGACTTTTCTCACCCACAGTAACATGCTCAAAATGACCACTTTCCCTGTGCTTCCGGCAGCCGTCATCATGTAGAAATCAGATTTAGCTCGATTGAATCTCAAACGAAGGTCTACCCCATTAGGTATAAATAAATAGATCCACATAGAGACGATCGATCAAAATAATATTTTTACTGTCTTCCACTGCATTGTGGCGTTTTCTCAACCCCTCATTCTTAGCATCGGCAGGTAAAGGAGAATCCAGATCAGAGGCATTTGTCACTTTTTTTGCCTCTCCCCCAGTCACAGCAAACTCAGTTTTTGTTTGGGTTGCAGCAGTCACTTTAACATCATCCATATAGCCTGCCGTGTCTTTCTCCCACAGGCTACGGGCTTTCATTTGAGTTTCCAAACTTCTATGTTTGTAAGAAAGTAATTTCTAGTAAGCTTTGTACGGATAGGTATCTGTACCCGGTGTAATGACTTTACCATTAAGAGTGACATCGATATCCGTGAACAAGGAATGTAAGATGTTGTTGACAGGAGTGGAATCGCTGTTTTGTCCCGTTAAATTAGTTCCATCAGATGTAGTGAATTTACAAAGGACTTGTAAATGAGTTTGTGAGAAATCAATAAATTTGTCTCCCTGCCCTTGAATATCAAATTCAATGGGAGCTGTATCTGATTAAAGGATATTGGAAATAGGATAATATTCCATCAATTTGGACTCTTCTAAAGCTACATTGGTGGCAGGAACTTGGAATAGTTCCAAATTGTTCATCCCACACATACACGTTTCTTTGTGCATCATTTTGAAAAGATTTGTGACTTTTAAATTAATAAATCAAACTGGCAGTGATAAGAGGCCAGACTGCCTTTTTATAGTAGGGGACTCTCAGTCGAAGATATCTATAATCCTTGCATTTTTACCTTTCCCCAATTTAATTTGTCTTACTTTTTATGAGGACCTCGTTTAGCTAAAAGCACTCTCGGATTTTCTGGAGTAGATAGGTATTTCTTTTCCATCGTACTTCTTGTTTTCTGAAACCCTTCCAGTCCTCGAGTTTGAAGGGCTGTTTTTTTTTTCTTTCAAGTTCATCTAAACCTGCTTTGGCTGCACCCTGTTTGGCTTGTTTTGTTCCTTCTTTGACTAATTCTTGAGCTCCTTTTTCTACCCCCTCTTTAACCCTGATCTGACTAGAGCCCTGGTCCAATGTCTAAATAATTGGGGTAGTTGTTTGATTCCTCCTTTGATTCCTCCTTTCATCAGGTCTGTCACCACTCTTCTACCTCTTTGTTTTCTTCTTTTTTTCTCCTTCCTTTCTCTGTCTGAATTCCCAAGAATTCATTGATATCGGTATCAATAGCTGTGGCTACTTTTTTTTGACCAAAGGCAATACCTTACTTCTGAGTATATCACCAAAGTTTGGAGTTCTAAAAGCTGAGACATTTCTCATAAATTGTCTCTCTACTTCAGGAATTGCAAAACGTTTAATTCTTTGACTAGCTCGTGTTCTCAATCCTTGCATAAAGGGTACTTTATTTTTAAATCTGTCTATAATAGCATTTTTAGTGACTTCATATCCTCCTCTAAGGATATCATCCATTATTCCTCTTCCTCTTTGTTTTTTGATTAATCCTCCTACTAAATCTCCAATAACCTGAGCTAAAACACTGCTAACTAAAGGCCCCCTATTTTCAAGATGGCATCTAGTCCCCCGAACCCTTTTTGACGTAATAATCCCCGATGGTAATCCATTTCGCCAAAGCCTTTTTGACGGAATAATCCTTGATGATAAGCCATGATGACTGACAAAAGAGTTTAGTGATTCCTCTTTTTATATCTTCTCTTCCTCTCTTTTTTCCTTTTCCTAGTTGTGAGGTTACAGCCCCTTTCATATCTTGTCCAAGAGTACCTAACAGGGGAAACAAAGGAAATAATCCCCCTCTCTGTCCTCTCCTTCTTCTTAATCTTCGTTGTGGATAAGGGTAGACTATGTTTATTAATAATGACCCAGATGTTTAAATGACATCTTATCTATATACTTTTTGCTTGTTTAATATCTTTTGAGAAACTCCATGCAACAAGAGAACAGGAAAAGGACACCTATATAACAGCAACGACTATAATCCACAAATTCGTTTCAATATAATTTTCTAAAATGAAGTTTTAAGAGGCTTTTCCCACTTATAAAGGGGAACAAGGTCCCTAATGAAGATTTGATCTGAATTTCAATGGTATCGAAATGTTTTATACTGAGTTTCAAATATTCGGCTCTCACGGGTTCCCATTTAGCCTGCGTTTGATCGTGAGTGCAAGGAGTCATGGGGACGACTCTCAACAATTCCAAAGCATTAGAACCCACCATCTAAGGCTCTATGATGTCGAAGTACACGTACATCTGATTCAAATTCTCGTACAAAAAAATGTCATTGGGAGCAAAATAATTCACATTAATCCACTTGGTCATGTTTTGGTCGATTTGATTAGAAGCTTCTGTCCCAAGCGTTGGAGGGCCTTGGTTTGCAGGAAGTTGGCCATATTCTCCTCCTTTAGTAAGAAAAAAGCTTTTGTCCCAAACCCCATTTTTAAGGCTAGGGATATGGGAAAACGGATACAAAAGGGGTTCTTTTGACGCATTACATTTCCGTTGTATTGATATTTGATTCGATCGAATTTATCATGGTACGCTAATTGCATGTAATTCTTCTCTTCGAGCTTAGTACTCAGGGCTGTCCAAAGGGCATATAAGGTAAATCGGAGACCTTCGTTGATTTCAGAGATCAGGGCCTAAATTGATCCCTATATTCTTTAGTGATTAAAAGATAGAAAAAAAGCTTCCTTTTCCGAAATGTTCTCAATGGAAGTTCCATACATTATTTCAGTCAGTACCACTTTCCATTCTCCATCGGTTGAGTCGATATTTTAGGGTAACAAGGTTTTGAACTGAGAGATCATATTATTTGGAAAGGTTTTCATCGATCCATCACTGGGTAAGGTCAAGTAAAACCCCTCGCTATGTGCCATGTCGATTAGAAATGACTCTTATTGAAATTTAAAAAAACAAGTTTATATATAGTGAACAAATTTTTATTTGAAGTGACAGAAAAAATAACAATGAACAATAAATAAATATCCAGTTTATAAATACAATATTTTTGAGTATTCACAATTAGGAGCCCTCCATCAGATTCTCCAGAGGAACCTCAATTTTGCTTTTTTTTAGCGGCATCCATCAGGTTTGTTTCTGCACCTTCTCGATCTATTTTAGCCTTCCAATCCACTTTGAAAGGAGGTAGTTTTTCTATATTTATGGATCTCCTCATGTAAAGATATTCAACGGGGCAGCAGCAATCCACCATATCGTATCCTTTCCTTTCAGATTCCTTAAAATCCTTGAGAGTGTTCCTCATTTGTCTTCCCCACTTAGATTCATGCATGGTCCACAAATGTTCATCACGGTATAAACAAGCTTTGACTTCATATTTGTACTGGTTATAATTCCAAGATCAGAAAATGTTAGGTAAGATGATTCTCTTGTAGAGGTAGGGCATTGAATTTTCTTGTTCTTCGTATTTTCTGATGAAATCTTTAAGACATTCTTTCCTGGAGGTCATCCATTCGCCCTTTTGAGAGGGTGGCTCGTCTGTTTGATCTCAGTCTAGATGTACAATTTTCCAACGATTTTCACAACATTCCATCTTGTCATCTTGTCAGGATTGAATGTGAAACATGCCTGGAGGGCTCCTTTTATAAGTTATTTCATTTACTAAAAATAGAAAATAATGATTACAGTTTTGGTTTTTCCTCTGGAAATTTCCACACGTCATATAGTTTTCCAGTTTCTAACATTAGGGTTGTTATCTACCTTCATGTTTAGTGGCCTTGGGAAGACTGGGGCTAGGCATGATGAAACCGACTATAGAACAGAGAATGACCATCCAAAAATCTCTACTGGTATCGTGTAATACTAACATTACAATAGAAGCAATGATTAAAGTAATACAAATCAATAATTGAGCAAAAAAGATAATTTCTGCTCTGGAAATTTTTTTCACCAAAAAGTCTCCAGTGTTCTACTTTGCTGGAAGAATGAGCTCCGATTTGGGAATCCATGAATCAAAACTAGAAGGATACCCTTTCCAGCGCACTTTCACTTCAGGAATGACCTTTTTTCCCACACGACGTGTTTTATATCCTAAAATTTCCTCCACTTCATACACATCGTCTTTTTTAATTACTTTTGTAATTCAGACTCGAAAAAAATTTCCTTCTACTTCTTCTCCATGATAGTCCTCTACCTTATATCTATAAGGTACAGAGCCCTATACTAACTGATATATGGTAAACAACTCTCGTGTCCAGTTAGGTAAATACCCTTTTTCAAAAGTACGTTTTGCTTTACTGATTCTCACTCTATCCCCTTTTTTAAACTTATGGTTGATAAGACTTGTTTTCCTTTGATAAAGATGTTTCCACACATCTAAAACATTGGAGGGATTCACTCCTGCAGGACTTCGTTTGATACTCCGATGAAAACTGTGATTGTAAGCATAAACCAAATCAGGTATAATGTTTAGATACCGTCTAGTTTTATTCCTGGTGAAATATCTCCAGATCCTTGCTTTCAGGGTACGCTGAAATCGTTCTACGATACTAGCTTTGGTTTCTGCATTACGAGTAGTAAAGAAATGGATGGTTTTGAAAGCCCCTAGAAATTCTCTGTTAGTAAATTCCTTTTCCTGTTCGGATTGAATCCTAAGAGGTTGTCTCCCGTCTTGTTTTATAATTCCCTTTAAACTTTTCTTTTCCCGATTTCTGTTTTTAGGGTACCACCCAAGCATATTTAGATAGAACATCGATAGCACATAATAAAAAAGTATATCCATTGTCTTTTTTCAGTGGAGACACATCGGCTAAATCCAATTGCCATAGTTTGTCTATATCGGTCAATTTAGTTTGCTCTTTCTTGAATTTCCTTTGAATGGGTTTATGTAGAGTATTAGTGTCTTGTTCTTTTAACCATTTTCTAATCTGAGAAAGTGAAATCGAATGCTCCTTTGGACGCAATTGACGGTATAAAGATTGTACTACTCCATAACCTGTTTTAGGATTGTAATAAATGTCTGCATAAACACTTTCTAAGCTCTTTTTCTTCATTTTGTTAATATATCCCATTTTTGAATGTCTCTCTCTTTACTTGCCTTTGATGGCTGAGGAGAGTAAATCCAATCTGAGAGCTGGTTTTTTTTTCTGGTGGTCCTTGGAGTCAAGAAGGGAGAAGCATGGAGTGTGCTAAAACTAGAAACATCCTGAAACCCAGTATCGTTCTCATCATCATTAGAATCTTTGTCAGCTAGAAAGGGTCTAGGAGTACTAATTTTTCCTGGTCTTTCAATGGCTTTTATAACGTTTGGATTTTGCACATAATCTCTTGGTACATGAGTTTCTTTTAAGGCTTGTGCAAATTAATCGTGACCTATAGGAAAACCTTATCCTCTATGCGGTGTAGTTTTCATTGTATTAGTGATTAGATCCACCATATTAGAATCAGGTATGGGGTTTCCTCGATAACTGATTTCCCCATCCTTATTCCATTTTATGACTAGATTTTTAGAGATGATCTAAGAGAGTCCTGCTTTCTTTTGCATATTACCATTAACACTTTTGATGATTTGTTCTTCCATTTCTGAAGAACTTGGTTCAGGTGCAGTAGGTTCAGTCTCTGGTTTGGATTTTTCAATAGTAGGTTTTGGCTTCCCTTCATTACGAGCTTGACGTAAAAAATTCCTATAACGGAATAATTGATGACTGTAAAGAGCTGCTTTTTTCTTCGGTGTTTAAATCCTCTCTGGTTTGAATTTGATCTAACTGATGCCCTACTCCAATGGTAGCTTGAAATTCGGGAGATTTAGGTGGCTTACATTTTAATTCCATTAACATAGTTTTGGGAACTAAAACCATTTTACGACTCATTTTGACAAAAGTTTATTCAAAATTAAAGTAATAAGAGTCCCTTCTTTTTGTTTCACCAATAAAGTTCTTCTTTTTTTATTACTCTGAGGCTGAACCAGCTTTCTTAAGATGTCTTTCTTAGGAGCCAGTTTTTGTTTCTGAGAGAGGGAAAGAGGAATGTGTCCTTTTAATTGGTTGTAGACAATCTCGCAAATCTTATGAATGCAATCATTGCTACAATGCTTTAAAACTTGATTTTTCAATACAGTGGTAGTTTCAGGAGAGACTAAAAGTCTCAACACTGGCATGTGATGTTTCAATCTACATTCACAAGAATTCTTCTTCTTTTTTTCTCCCTCTTCCCCTACCTCTCTTTCTTCTCTTCCTTTACTTTCTTCTCTTTCTTCTCTTTCACCTCCTTTTTTCTTCTTCTTCATGTCTGAAGCCATGATGAAAAACTGAGGGAAAAAACTCCTTGTCGTTTATAGGATGTTCAAAGTGACTCTTTCTCTTTTTAAAACTTAAAATGCCTTTTTTTAAACCCTAAAGTAAAATTAGAAATGTTTGGTATAAGAACAATTTTCCTTTTATAAACGGTTTCAACCCTCAAGGCATCATGAGCGGTAGCCATGTGACGATCGTAATTTTCTTTCAATCTGAATCCCACTCCATCATGGGGACAAAAATATTTTAAGCCTGGCGGACGAGATGGAGACTGTTTTGGTTTTTCTTTAATTTGAGAGAGGGTCTAGGAGAGTCCCGTGCTATTAAAGGGGAAACCAGAATAACATCATCAAACAAAGAGGGTGTTTGAATTGTTTTGATAGGCGTACAGGTCATTACATTGTCTGAGGTTCTGGCAACTCCTATGGGGCATTGCATTGCCCTATCCATTTTCTGGATAGCCTTAGCATTGATAATGGGAAAAGTTGTAGCATTATTCTCGACATAGGGAAGAGTGGCATCTAAATTTGCTTGATATTGATGATATAGGTCCACTTGCTTCTGAATCCAACCTGGTAATTCTTTCCTCATAGCAGGGGTTTTAGGAGTTTTGGCATTTTTCGTAACAGGTAATTTAACAATTATTTTCTCCCTTTTACCTGCGGGGGCTGTCGCTGCATTAGCTAAGGCCCTACCCATCCAACCTGGATTGAGGTCTGCTGCTACTACACTTTTTAATTAACGTCCTGTTTTTTTTCTTTTGTCTGGCTTTTCTAGGTTTAGCAAATCGAACTTTATTCAAATTCCATTTCAATAAATTACAAATGATGACCCCTCCTAGAAATCCAGCTCCTCCTCGTTTCAATATCGCTTTCAATCTATTATCTTCGTTGATTTTTTTGTCGGCAATGACTTTTAAATCATCACGATGTTTTTCGATAAAACGTTGAGTATGTTTGTCGACAGGCATACTTCCTTTGAGTAAATTCTGTGATCCAATAAGAAACCATTTCATTAAAGTCTTACGGCTTACGGTCATGTCTTTTCTCTGGATCTTTTTCTCCATGTAAAAGCTTCAAGAGTCTCAAAAATAGGTCTTTCCACCTTTCAGGTGAAAGACCTCTTGTTTTCTTTATGTTTTTTATTCTTCTTCTTCTTCTTCTTCTTCTTCTTCTTCTTCTTCTTCTTTTCTATTTAGCTCGGAGTGACTTTTTTGTTATTAGGGTTATCCAAACAAATTAAACTTTATGTAATTGTTCATTAAAAGTTATGGTACCAATTGACCCTGTGTCAAAAAACTCCCAGAACTTACAGAGTTATTGCCCTTTGAGAAGGAAATGCTTGTTATCACTACTCCTCTAAAACCATATGAGATAGAGACTTGGAACTTTGACCAATGTCTTTAGTACACTTAGAGGGTTGTTCAATCTATTCATACCGAAAGGATCTGAGGCCCCCTTCTAGCAGTTATTGCCCCTGAAAGTATTTAAATTTCCATAAAATCACTTCCAACTTTATTTATCATAAAGACGTCGGACCACTTGGGATAGAAGCGTCTACCTTGGCCGAACAAAATGACACAAAGGTCAAATGTCAAGGTTATTTGAAAATCTGTTAATTAATGATTTTTTAGATCTCTTTTGTTTAGGGTGGTAGAGAAAAACTTTTTCATGGATGTAGTAGGACATCTTAAGACATTTTAAAATATAGCCCCTTGGCTCATACCTTTGAATAATTACAAAGTTATTGCCCCTATTGTACAAAATGCTTGTTATCGCTACTCCTCTGAAACAAAAAGAGATAGACACTTGGAACTTTTACCAATGTCTTCAATACACTTAGTGGGTTCTTCAATCTATTCATACCAAAAGGATCTGAGGCCCCCTTATGGTAATTATTGCCCCTGAAAGTATTAACATTTCCATTAAATCACTTTCAACTTTTTTATTATTTATCATAAAGACGTCGGACCACTTGGAATGGGAGCGTCTACCTTGGCCGAACAAAATGACATAAAGGTCAAAGGTCAAGGTCATTTGGAAATCTGTTAATTAATGAATTATCATATCATTTGCTACAGAATTTTAGTAAGGGTTTCAATAGCTTGCTGGATTGCGCAATAAGGTATTCAATTAGGTCAGCCAGGTATCACATCAAGTCCTGTGGTTACTCAAGTGGAAATTGTTTTACAGTCAACCCATTCATATTGTACAAAGACAGCTAGCCTCTAGAACACGCTCTTCTATTGTTAGGTTTTCTGTTTATATGCTTGTGTAAAGAATATTCACTTGGCGAGCACATCAATTTTGTTCAGAGTAAGTGAAAAAAAATTCAGAAAAAGTCATTCAAAAGATATCTACGATAAACAACGGAATTCTTAAAGCAATCATGGCTTGAAATACAAAATAATCTCTTAAAATTCATTTATGGCTTTGCAGTATTCTCATTTTTCTAGTACAACATATAACACAGGTATACTATTTTTGTATACCTTACTGAGCAATCTAGCAATTTATTTAAAAAAAATAGTAGGGTGGAAAGACCTCTAATTGTTCAAGAACAATTAGTCTACTAGTTATTATTTTTTTTTTCTCCTCTTTTTTTTCCAGGGACAGCTTTTTTATTTCAGGAGATATTGAAACATTTTTTTTCTTTTTGTTATTGAGCATTAAAAGTTATGGTACCAAATGACCCTTTGCTTAATAACTCCCAGAACTTACAAAGTTATTGCCCTTGTGTACGAAATGCTTGTTATCGCTACTCCTCTAAAAACCATAAGAGATAGAGACTTAGAACTTTTACCAATGTCTTCAGTACACTTAGAGGGTTCTTCAATCTATTCATACCGAAAGGATCGGAGGCCCCCTTATAGTAATTATTGCCCCTGAAAGTATTTCAAATTCTATAAATCACTTCAAACTTTTTTATTTTTTATCAAAAAGACGTCGGACTACTTGGGATGGAAGCGTCTTCCTTGGCCGAACAAAATAATATAAAGGTCAAAGGTCAAGGTCATTTGGAAATCCGTTAATTAATGAATTTTTAGATCTTTTTTGTTGAGGATGGTAGAGAAAAACTTCTTGAAGGATGTAGTAGAGCATCTAAAGACATTTAAAAATATAGCCCCTTGGCTTATTCCTTTGAATACGAAATGCTTGTTATCGCTACTCCTCTGAAACCATAAGAGATAGAGACTTAGAACTTTTACCAATGTCTTCAGTACACTTAGAGGGTTCTTCAATCTATTCATACCAAAAGGATCGGAGGCCCCCTTATAGTAATTATTGCCCCTGAAAGTATTTCAAATTTTATAAAATCATTTCCAACATTTTTATTTTTTATCGTAAAGACGTCGGACCACTTGGGATGGAAGCGTCTACTTGGCCAAACAATATGACTCAAAGGTCAAGGTCATTTGGAAATCTGTTAATTAATGAGTTTTTGGATCTGTTTTATTTAGGGAGGTAGAGAAAAACTTTTTAATGGATGTAGTAGGCCTTCTTGAGACATTTCAAAATATAACCTGTCAGCCCGTACTTTGAAACAATAATAGAGTTATTGCCCCTATAGTACAAAATGCTTGTTATCGCTACTTCTCAAAGCCCGTTAGAGATAGAGATTTAAAACTTTTACTAATGTATTCAGTACAGTAAGAGGCTTCTTCAATCTATCATACCGAAAGGGTCCGAGGTCCCTTTCTTGCAGTTATTGCCCCTTAAAGTTTCCAACATTCAATAAGACACTAACAACTTTTGAACCAATAATCGTAGATACATCGGACCACTTGAGACTGATGCGTCTACTTTGTCCGATCAAAATGATATAAAGGTCAAAGGTCAAGGTCAAACAAGCAAAAAATGCATATTTACGGTTTTGACTTTTTTTTTTTATAAAGTAACGCAGAAAAAATTTTTTATTTATTATTTTGAAACAAAACATGAAAATTAATGAGGTGGAAAGACCTCTAATTGTTCGAGAACAATTAGTCTACTAGTTTTCTTTCGTCGTGCCATGATGTCCTTAGTGAAATGAAGGTAACACCCTGTGTGTTCAATATTTATATTCTCGAGGCATATAGATGCTTAAAGTATCAAAATTTGACTTCTGAAGCTCAATTCATCTGGTGTTTGTGGGCTTAGGTCTACTAGCAAATACCCATAAGGAACGCTAGTAGCATCTTGATAGGCTGACATTAAATGCGGTATGTCTATTTGTCGACTCAACACCCTGATTTGAGATTTATCTCTATGATTTTTAAACAACACCAAATAATGAGCATTCAAACTAATGGCACGATGTTGGTTAGCCCGATCAAATACATTTTTAGTGATGTAAATCACACTGGTATTGCGATGGTGAGCTTTGCGTGTAAACCAATCTACAATGGACTCAATGGCTTTGCCTCCCATCATATCATTAAATACTAAGAGGTGACAGGTACTGATATCTGCAACTAATTTCTCGTCATCTTCAGAAATTATTGTGAATAAACTTAACTCGATCTTGTAAAAATTCGTAAGCAGGCTGCCATTCACGATAACACCATACTATTTTTTCGTGGGGAGGGGAGATCCAATGTTTATTTTCCACTAACTTTTTAACAAATTCTGTTTTCCCCGATATAGAAGGCCCCGCTACTAACATGGTAAATTCTTGTTTCAATTGAAAAGGGGTCAGTGTCTCGTAAGAATACATGATGAATTATGAGGTAAAACAAAAATAAATTTATTTTTATGTAGTGCGGGGAATAAAGTGATACTGGTGTTCAAAATTTTATTATTTTTTTTTTGCAAGTAATGAAAACAGCTTTTCGGAAAATATGAGTGGCCCTTAAAAGGACCGGGGGGTTCTGATCTTCTTCCAAGTTCTTTAGCTCTCCCCTCGATGGCGACACATGGGGCGTGGGTTAATGAACCGGTAAATGCCGATGACACACTGGCAACAGACATCCTGGTTCTTGCACTTCACACACTGGATTTGAAGGTGCGTGTCTTGCTCGAAGCAGACGTTGCAGGGCCCCCGCTTGTCCTTGGCCCGGAATCCCCAACTGGGCACGATGGTGAGGTGCTGGTTAGGCTCCCGGCTGGTCCTGCTATGATGGTATTCAAACGGATCTTCAGGAGGCTGTCTGCTTCTGTTTCTGCTGTTGCTTCTTGTCCGGCGTCTCGCTGTAGATGGCTGCTGGGAAGCTGGCCGCATCCTATTGCGTAGCGATTCCTCAGTGGGTGGCGGAGGACGTGGCGGAGGAACGGCTCTGTCGGACAGACTACCGGAGGGAGCTTCAGGTGGCTGAGGAGCGGATCAGTTGGACGAATTACCAGGGGGAGCATCCGATTGAGATATGTGGTCGGCTCAGATCCGTTGATGCTGCTGTTAACAATCCTGATACTCCTAAGAGGTCCCCGAAGATCTGGAGAGGAATTTGGCCCGGAAAAGTATGTCTCCCTCTGGTTCCTGTTCACTACGGTGATTGACACCCTAGATATTCGTAGAGGAGCACCGGGAGCAGGGCGGTCTGGTGCCGGGCGGTCGGGAACTGGGCTGGTGGGAGTCGGAGGGTCAGCTGCCGGACGGTGAGGTGCTGGCCGAACAGGAATAGGCCTCATCAATGGCGTCGATTGAGGCGGAGTGTCTGGAATGACAATCAATGTAAGTGATCTTCTGGGGCTGCTGGGAGGCGACGGGTCTGGACTAGCGGGGCTGTCGACCACATTCTGCGTTGATGGCGCCGCCGGAGGGGATACCCATCGGGGCCTCAGGGTGGTGGGCTCGCTCGTGCTCTCCTCCTTATTCCTGGTCCTCTTCCTCGGGCTCCCCTCTCCCGCTGCCGCTCCGGTGAATGGTCCAGGGCTGGAAGTCCCGGCCAAATCCGACATGAAGATAGTCCCCAATATCGAATTCCGCCTAATGGTCACAGGGCTGGTTACTCTTGGTGCAGGAGGCCTCAAGGGAGGGGAACTGGTCGCTGCAGGTACCGATGGCCTCACAGGCAGAACAGGAGTGACAAAGGTTGGCGGCTGGAAATTGGCCCTCGTATACCGGACGGAAGTCTCTGTCGTCATGGTGTCCTCCCCTGATGCCGGAACCGATGACATAGAATCAAAGTCCTGAATCCAATCCTTGGGGTTGCTGAGGTGTTCCATTACTCCCAAAGGACGATAGCTCGCTCTCACGTACCTCTGCTCCTCTATATCCCACCTGTAGGTCCAGTGCTCCACCACGCTGCGATGATATTGCATGTTTGGAAATCTCGGTACATTGAACAAACTCATCTTCTTGCGATCTAAAAAGATCTAAAAAGATCTACTCAGCTATGTTAAGGAAGGAATCAGAATTCTAGCACGTGTGACTTAGGTGCATGTGCATATGCCCCGCCCTTTATTCATGATATTTTAAGAGATTTATGTATTTCTGTAATTAACAAACATCTACCAAAATGAATATGATTAATTATTGGATTTAATTGTATCAAGAAAGGTGTACTGAAATGAAAACTTCAACTATTCTTTATATCTCGCGAAATTATGAAATTCCTAAGTCGTCTGATGACGTGTCGAGGTTGACTACGTCAGAATAAACACGTGGACTTCCGTGATATATCTGGGAATTTAACTCATTTACAACCATCCTGGACGGAAATCGGTAGAGGATTCAACTGAACAAGGTAGAATTTATCTGTACATGCCCTAGATATTGTTTTATATTATCTAATACTGTAGGATGAAACAGAAACGAAGGGAAATTCCTCGGCTTCGATTTTGTTTACTTGTTTACATTTGTTTTTTCATGTAATATTGTGTTTAAACATCAGTTTGGTGACTCGATCAGGCAAAGCAAATGTTCTGCGATTCACTAATTTTGACAATAAAGAGTATTAAGGCTCATTGTAGCTTTTTACTGGTCTCTTACATTGCAATGATATTAGCTCTTCCAAAAAAAAATAAACAATGGAAAGTCATTGTGCTAGCACTACACAGATTACTGTGAGGATCTGGATTGAATATAGACAAGATTGTATTGTTGTTTATGTAAATCGAAATGTGTTATTTCATTTAGCATTCTTTTAGGAAGATTACATACATGAATAGACAAAATTAAAATGTTGAACTGAATTTCCACACATTTTAAAGAATAAACATTTGATTATGCCTGTTGAAATGTTAATGAAATTAAAACTGCAATTAGCATGCACAATAATAAAGTAAATTTCCGTCTTCATGTTATCTTCAGCACAATAGTTTGCTAATTATAACACATGATAATAACATGAAATTCACAGCGTTTAATTATTTTATGAATGAAAATTAAAATCATGATCTTAGTCAGTGTTGCGTTTGAATTTCACGCAAATGACACCGAAAGTGAAATGGGTCAGATAAAATGCAGTAGTGCAAGGGCATACACTTGATCAGATATATTGAAAATTTACATGTCCTACCATTATATTCCCATGATATCAAAAAGTGCTGGGAGCTGTTTGAAATCGCTACGCTTTTCACATAAATAAGCGTTAATTGTGGGAACTCCCTGCCAATTTCTGTTCATACACTGTTTATGTTGAATTTAATAATTGTTCTTGCTTAAATATTTCAAGCTCCCAACACTTTTCGAAATTTTAGATGTTCATTTTACAAGTTAGAAACAGAAATAATTATATTTGTTTATGTTAAGCCCTTGCACTGTGCATTTTTTTTTTTGGTATTATTCCTGGTTCATCTATTTTTAGTAGTATCGCGTGACAGGGTATTCACAAGAGACTCAAAAATTGCTCATGCGATAGCGAATTTGATGAAATGTCAGTTTTCATAACAATTTTTTGGAATAGAATATCAAGATTATCCAAAGGCTAACATTTTATGTGATAAATATCGATATTATTTTATGGACGCCCTTAACATAGCTGAGTAACCGACGAATGAAGAGCTAGCCGGAGCGCACTGGTATTTATGCCTATAGAGCGGACATAAAAAAGCACCCTATATGCCCGGATGTCGCCTCAGTAAAAATATCACGGTGGACGTAAAATGGCTAAATTTGTGCTTTTGATACCGAGAACGATCTACGGCCATTGTCATCGATTCACTTGCACGTTTCTCATAAGGTATTTTATACACACTTAAATTCATATCGAATTTCACACACTTGTGCCTTCCTGAGTCAGTGCTTTTAGTTTCATGTAAGCATATTCCACAGCAGTGATCTTTATGTTGTCGATCTGTCTCACTTCCTGCATGCATTGCCTTCCTTGACGGGTGAACATTCTTCTTACGAAGCTCCAGTCTTGATATTCTTTGTAAGATATCTCGGTCAATTTCTCGAACAATTGGAGTTTGCTTCCCTCGGCCACCCAGTAGATGGTCACTATTCTTCCTGGCGTGAATCTTTCGGCTAAATACAGCATTAGCTTTTGAAACAACTGCAGACTGTTGAGTTCCTGCTGAGCTAGAGAGGTGATCTGTAAAATTTTCCTCTCTTTCTCCTGATCCATTTTCGCGCTTCATGCTGTCACGGATAAATATCTTTCAAATGAATAAGATAAGATATCATCCTTTTTTTTTCAGATTAATTTCAAAATGATGAAGAGTCTAATATATAGCCTCTGATTGCATCATCTTTTGAGTCATTGGGAAAACCAATGCGTAATCGGAAAAACCCCAACTTGCATCATTCTATAGTAAATCTAAATTGCATCATTCGAAGGAAAAACCCATACCATATGGAAATTTCCAATGAGTCATTGAAAAGTAACACTAAGGAGTATAAAAGAAAGGATGCCTGGTCACCTGTATCACAATGACTAGTAATTATTTCTTAGACAGTCATGATCCAATGTCAAACAGCCAAGGATGTTACAACCATCTAATAACAGAATCACAAGATGTAACGGCTATATAAATGGTAGCATACATGTACAACAATCAGCCCATAAGTAAGGAAGACTTTGGCATCCTGGCCACTACTCGAGATGCGATCTTGAAAAGCTTGGATATCCTTAGTGACGAAATAGGTAGACATACTAGTATTATCTTAAACAAAATGAAAGAACTCAAGCCAAAAGAAGAGGAAAAGAAAGAGGAAAAAACATTACAGCTGCTATACCTGCGGAGAGCCAAGGCATTTCTTTCCAAACTGCCCCAATAAGGATAATTACATCAAAAACCTTTCAACACGGTAAAAAAGAAAATTCTCACCTGTTTTACCTGCGGAGAACCGGGCCATTTCTCTCCCAACTGTCCTGAAAACAAGGATACATAGTGCAAAAAGAAAGAACGTACTCCTTAAAATACAGATTGCTTTATTTGCAAACAAGAAGGCCACTGGATGAAAGACTGCCCAGATAAAAAGGAATATTACAAGAATAAGAATAAAAAAACCGAGGAAGAAGAAGCTACATTAATTTTAGATGATTACATGTTTCACCCATTGGAATCAAATAAGGAAAACAAAGATCCCTATACAATGAAAGGCATCAACGAGAGGAAAACTAAGCCAAAGAAAGAGAAAAAGGAAGATTGGGACGAGGAATTGAAGAAAGAGCAGAAAAAACCGTGAAGAATGAGGAGAATCAAAGGTGAAAATGTCTATATGGATACACAGACCAGACCCATGGATATGTGAAATTTACGCGTGTGATTTATGTGTTCATTAACTTTAATTGTTATTACAAACCTTGTTCTATTGTTCTATTACTTTTTTTCCTGTTTCAGTGTTCCAAATAAAATCATAAAAAATATCTTTATGGCATCATTTTTTGTACTTGAATCAGTTCCAAGTTCCAGACTAGCTCTCTGGCTGAATTTATGACGTCATTTTTTTTGTACTTGAATCAGTGCCAAGTTCTAGACTAGCTCTCTGGCTGAATTTATTACGTATTTTTTGTACTTGAATCAGTGCCAAGTTTTAACCCTGCTCTTCTAGCTAAATCCCTTGCCGACCACTTTGACTTTTGACCCCCTATATAGGCGGATGTAAAGTGCACTCATTTGACCCCCCTATCTAGACGTCTGATACTACTAGCATATCGTAACATACACAACTTATATGCACGTACACAAATCGGGGACTCGTGTTGTAATGTTCGGATCAGATCGACGTCACATCGGGAATTATATGTGATCAATTTTATGGAAACGTATGTTATCATATCAACAGGCAATGAGATCGTAACAGATTGCATCACCTAAAATATACCTATTTGGACCTTATTGTTTCAAAGCTCAATAAATCGCATAAGGACGTGTCGACTCGCACCACCTCGTACCTAAGTCTAAATTATACAGAAGTTCTACGATGAGTTTCAATTTGTCAATCGTTGTTTTAGTTATCGCACGACAGTGGGAACCTACAGGTACATGTAGAATAGCTCATCGCAATGTTCGGAGCTACGCATATAGTTGTTGAACTGTGAATCAGAGCTACCCGTACAGACAAGTAAGAGCTACGCGTGCAGTAAATAATATCGAAGTATGGTCAGAAAAATTTCAGTTTCGAAGAATTTATTGCTTTCTTCATACAAGTAACTTTTTTTGTCTCAAAGTTAACATATTAGGAAAAAAAATTTTTTACAACAAGAAACATTATTTTTGTCAAAGAAAATGAGAAAAAAATTCTCTAGATATTGTGATTTAATTTCTTATTGAATTTTTGTACTGTTTTGATCCAATAAGATTTTTTCCAAAGAGAAATTTTATGGTTTACGGATGGAAATGATGAGTATAAACTTATTCTAGTTTACTTCCGTATAAAAAACGAGACACTGTCCGTCCAGATATTAGTTATTTACGTATTTTCAATCTACGATGAAAATACTGTACGCAGCGCCCCTTGTTCTCTCGCTTCGACGAAAAGCGCTACCCAAAACTATACACTTTCGTTCCTACACTGTGTTCATAGCGATTGAGAAGAACGGCGATTCAAATGTTTAATATATATCACATAAATAATAGAACAAGAATAATCATTTTAGGTATTTAATTAATCAAGTTAAATTATTTGCTTGCTGTTGTAGTTGTGCTATATATAGCTTCATTTTAATGTGCATACCTACTGCGAAAATTTTGCTTTCGAAAAGCCTGGTTAAATAGGAAATAAGACAACGAACAATAAGTTTTTTTTTTCTTTTGGAATAAGAATTAGATAATATATCGTTCGAATAAGTATGACTAGTGTTATAACATCTTACATTGATAAAAAACGAGTGTAAAATAAGACATCTGAAAATTAATAAAAGCAATATCACACCCAATCTGAAGCATAGACTAGCGATTTAGTTTGATATTATTATACTATATTACCAATGATTATTTCCTATAATTACTGCTGAAACTGTTTTTAGACTACTACATATTTAAGACAGCAATAATTAACACTTTGCCTTATCAAATAGTCTTACGTACGTGGTGTGAGAATTGAGAGAGAGAGAGAGAGAGAGAGAGAGAGAGAGAGAGAAAGAGCATAAATATAACAGGGTGATTGTACTAAATATTAATGAAATAGAAAAATATATATTATTCTTTAAGCCTTAGGTAAGGCAGTTTAAAACCAAGGTTCCGTGTGTATGCGGTAGGTGCTGGCACGACAAAAAAAGTCGATGAGCGTAGTCCAGGGTTGAAGGTTTAAGTGATTATTCTTACGTTTATTCACGTGATTTTTTTTGATTATCGCTTTTGTAGTTCTTCTGTATGGTCGATCGATTCATTGCAAAAGCTAACTAAAAGTTTGGGTTTTTTTTCGTTCTAATAGAACATATATGATTTTTTACACATTAACTGAAACCTACACATGCACTTCGCCGTGACTTTATTTATTACATAAGACATCTCGGGGATTTAGTTTTATCGGTGATAAAGAAATACATATCCAAACTACGAGACACTAGTGAATTGTGAGAATTGCCTCAAGAGGCAGTAGAAATTAGGAAGATAGATAAGTTTTCTGTCAAATTGTGTATCTGATTTGTTAACACTTGTATCTGATTTGTTAACGCTTGTATCTGATTTGTTAACACATGTATCTGATTTGTTAACACATGTATCTGATTTGTTAACACTTGTATCTGATTTGTTAACACTTACATGCTTTTAATTGGTTACTACTATTGTTCTATGCTTGAAAATTGAATTAAAAATAAAACTGAAAAATAAAAATGTGTTGCAATGGACCTTTCAACTGGGCCAGTCTGTGTTCTGTGATGATTTGTATATATAATACCACGTAAACGCTTAGTCATTTCTATCATTAACTGTATAAGACTGATCATCAATAGATTTGCAAGTTTTCTTCAGATCAAGATAGGATCAGACAATGATGGCCGAGTCCTTGTCTAATCTCTGTCTATATGTTCCTAACAATTATCCCATATATAAACTTATAATCTAGTGAACAAAAGTTATTGAAAAAAACCCCAAAACAACTGCATACAACATATTGTCAACTTAATTTTAATATTACGACAGAAAAAGGAATATTACCGTAAATTGGCTATTTAAAAGTCGTATTTTTGTGTTTACATTTTTAAAACAACAGAAATATAAAAACTGTGTGATTAAAACATTTCGATTAAAATGGCCCGATATTTTGATTTTTGTTGTCATTATTGTCAATTAATAAATAATATTTTAAGTATAGTAAAATTTGGAAAACATTATCAAGTATAAAGATAAAAGAAAAGGGTTAAATGTGATTTAGAGGCTGACCTTTTTTTTTTTTTTTTCTTAGAAAGATATAAAAAAGTTGTCTCGGAATGGAAAAAAAATGACGACGTTTACTTTGAAACACACAGCTTTCCAGCGATGTTTGAACAAGTTAAAAATCAGCCATATGTAACGTTTGTTGGTACACCAGGCTCAGGAAAATCAGCCACGGCCCATCATATTGCCTTAAAGCTGCACAATGAGGAAGGTTATGACATCTTACCAATTAAAGAAGTAAGCAAAATAGAAGATTACTGTGATTCAGACAGTCCACAAGTGTTTGTCATTGATGACGTGGTTGGAGTGTTCGGCTTTAACAACGGACAGTTTGAAATGTTAGAAAGGTATAAAGATAGAATTATCTCAGCTGAAATGTCAAAAACAAAAATCATTATGACATGCCGAGAGGTCGTTTTTAGAAATGAAACATTGTCAAAATGTTTCTTGACCGAAAAAGCGAATGTTATTCAGTTACAAAGCGAGGATAACAAGTTATCCGACGAAGACAAACGTTCTTTACTTGCAAATTACGGTTTGTATGCAGGTTTGATTCCTTCAAAAAGAATGTCTGAAACATCAGTTATGTTTCCATTTTTATGCAAAATGTTTTCAGAACAGAAATATATTGTTCATGGATATAGGTTTTTCGTAACACCCATCAAATACATTATAGAGGCACTTAACGAAATGCAAAAACGAAACAAAATGCATTATGTTTCCTTAGTTTTACTGATGCTTAATCAGAACAAACTGTCAGAGACAGATTTAGTGAGAGAACAAAATGAAAACAAACCCATTGACATGAAGAATGTTTTAAAAACATGCAAAGTTAGTAGTTATACAGATAGTTTTGAAATAGCTGATGCAATAAAAGAAATGGACGGGACCTACACTCAAACATGTGATGACCAGTTTTGTTTTATACACGACTCTATGTTTGAAATCGTTGCATGCCAGTTTGGTCGTCAATTTCCGGAACTGATTTTGAAATACATGAGTAGTGAATACATTGCTAACTATATAAAGGTAGGCACCAACGACAGTGAAATAAATGAGACTGAATGTGACGAAATAATAGAACATATCGAACATTTGTATATAACATTGCCTGAGTCCAACCTTCCAACGTTCGCTGAACGTTTGTTCACTGATTTTAGAGATGGGGAATTATATCGGGTTTTTAAAGCTGTGGAACATCCATCTGTAATGCAAGCTTTCCAAAAACTGATAAAGGAAAAAAATTATGACGAACTGTTTAATGCATTTCTTTATGGTTATGTTGTTGACAGAACACATCGGGGCGTTTTCGGTCTCATTCAATTAGTCGAACATCATGGCCATGGTAATGTGTTTGATTTGTTAATTGAGTATCATATCAATTGCATTAGACCCATTAGGTGTGTTGTTTATTACGGTCAACACGATATTCTCCAGCACATTATAGATCAAATGATGAAACAGAAAGGAAATATCAATGATCTTTTTCTAAAATTCTGCAATAAAGAACAGCAGAGTTGTCGAAAGATAAACGAGGATGCCACTAGCACTAAAGAAGAAAGTTCTGAAGATGTCGACACAACAGTTGAAACAACAAAAAACAGTATCAAGGAAAAAATACTTTGTTTTAATAATGATGACACAGATATATATACCGGGATTAATTATCTTACGAGAACAGGTGACGGAGAGACTAAACAAGATAGTAAATTAGATATTGACATAAAACAAACGATCGCTGAACAATGGCGTCTTCTTTGTCTCGGCTGTTCAAGTGGTGATGTTAAAACTGTTAAAATACTACTGAAATACGTTAACAAAGCCGCTATAAACATGAATGGAAATCTACATTTTTCCTTCATCGGGCATAATCCTTTGGCCATTGCTTTCAGTCGTGGATACCTTGATATTGCAAAGGAATTGATAAAAGCCGGTGCGAATGTTAACCCAGACGTTGATAATAAATTTAAATATGCACATTTATCACCTGGTCGTAAAAGACATTGGGATATTTTTAAAGAATTAATTAAAGCAGGTGCTGATGTCAATAAAGGAGATGCATCTAGCACGCCTTTGATAGATGCGTGTAAAGAAAATAATTTGAGTGTTGTTAGATTGCTGATAAAAGCGGGGGCTAATTTAAATCTTAAAGCCAGACACGAAACACCTTTAACAGTTTCATACTATACTAACAATTTGAGAATTGCTGATGAATTGATCAAAGCTGGAGCTAATGCAAATTCCGAGAATGGGGTTCAATCATCAACGACGGCTTCACATAATGGAAAATCAGTTAATATTGAAAAGCGGAACAAAAACGATGGACATAGAACGCCGCTTGCTGTTGCCTGTCAGAAAAGAAACTTGAAGGTAATCAAATTGCTTATTAAAGCAGGGGCGGATGTCAATCCAATAAATGTGAATATTTCTCCATTTATGGTGGCGTGCAATGACGGTGATTTAAAATGTGTTCAAGATTGGATAAAAAGAGGGGCGTTGCTTAATTTAAAAACAGTATTCGGAACACCACTTATAACCGCATGTGAGCTTAATTTAAAAACAATAATCGAAACACCACTTAAAACCGCATATGAGAAACATAATGTAAGTGTTATTGAAGAGTTGATAAAAGAGGGGGCTGATGTCAATCTTGAAGCTGGAGGAAGAACTCCACTTACAGCTATTCTTCGCTCGCAAATTTATCATATCTCATCATGCGGTGAAGAATATACGATATATAAAGTTAAAGCGTTGATAAAAGCGGGAGCTGATGTCAATCTGAAAGTTGGAGATAAAACACCATTAATAGTTGCATGTGAGGAAGGATACCCCAATACAGTTGAAATGTTGATAAAAGAGGGGGCTGATGTCAATCTGGAAGCTGGAGAACAAACACCACTTACAACTGTTCTTGATTATTATGAACTGAACACTAACAGGTACTTGGGGGGATATTCTGAAAACAAACCTGATGTAGTTAAAGTTTTATTACAAGCGGGAGCTGATTTCAATCAGAAGGCTGGAGACAAAACGCCATTACTAGTTGCATGTCAGAAAGGGTATACTGACGTTGTTGAGAAGTTCATAAAAACAGAAGCTGACTCCAATCTGGCAGCTCAAAATGAAACACAACTGACGGATGTGTGTAAAGACACAACTATAAATGTAAAAGAGTGGGTTGACAAAATGCTAACTGACATCAATTTAGGATTGCGATACAAATCACAACTTTTAACTGCTTGTCTACGGAAGCAGTTGACCATAGCTGACTTGTTGAAAACAGATGAAAACTCAATTACCTGTAAGGATGATGATAACGCATCTCGTACATCTAAATGTTTAATTAAACATTTAGGAGAAGACAAAGACTTGATCAAATCAGGGGCTAATGCAAACCCTAAAAATGTCATGTCGTTTTTAATGAAAACTGCCTGCCAAATTGGCCATTTAAATCTAGTTAAAGAATTGATAGAAGTTGGAGTTGACCTAAATCTAATAGATCGAAATGAAACACCACTAATAATTGCTTGTGCGAAAGGACATGTTACTGTTATCAAAGAGTTGATTAAAGCAGGTGTTGATGTGAATATGGGAGCTGGATGTAATTATCCACTTACAGTAGCATGTGAAAAAATGCAAATTGGTGCAGTAAAAGAGTTGATACAGGCAGGGGCTGATGTCAATGTGGAAGGTAGCAATAAAACACCACTAACAACTGCGTGTAAGTTAAACAAGAGTTGTGAGATAAAAAAAGGGAATAGTTCTGTGATTCCGATATTTGATGAAAAACTGTTGATACGTATAATGGAAGCGTTAATAAAAGCAGGGTGTGACGTTAATATGAAAGCAGGTGATGAAACACCCCTGATAATTGTATGCAAAAATGGAAACATTGCTGCAGTTAAAATGTTTTTAGAGTCTGGGGCTGATGTCAATCTGGCAGCTGGAGGTATAACACCACTAACAGCGGCTTGGACAAAATGGCATTTGAACGTGGTTGAGGAATTGATAAAAGCGGGGGCTAATGTCAATCAAAAGGATGCACACAAAACACTTATCACAACTGCAATATCTATGTCGTCAAAGAAACTTCTGCAGATTGTTATCAAAGCAGGGGCTGATGTTAATCTGAAAGATAAAGATCATACACCATTAACTTTGGCATGTCAGAAGGGCAATTTGCAAATTATTGCATCATTGATTACTGAAGGGGCTGATGTAAATCTCAAAGCTTGGCATAAGAGACCACTGACAGTCGCATGCAAGGAAGGACATTTTGATGTAGTAAAATACCTAATAAAAAAGGGGGCTTGCGTTAATTTAGATGACGGGGTTAAAACACCACTAGAAATAGCGTACGAAAGAAAATTTATGAGAATTGCTGAATTGCTTGTAAACGCTGGGGCCACTATTAATTCCAGAAATGATGTGTTTGCACCAATAACAGTTGCGTGCGAAATGGGTCGAATCAATGATGTTAGAAAAATGATTAAAGCTGGAGCAGCGCTTAATAATAGCAATGTAGATAAAACACCACTGACAGCTGCATGTCAGAAAGGACATTTGAGTTTGGTTAAGGATCTGGTTAATGCAGGGGCTTCGCTTGACTTAATGGATAGATTTAGTTCTCCTCTTACAACTGCATGTCTTTGGGGACATGTTAGTGTGGTTAAAGAGTTGATAAACAGAGGGGCTTCTGTCGATATGATAGATCAATACAATACTCCTCTTACAACTGCATGTATTTGGGGACATTTGGATATTGTGAAAGAATTGATAAAGGCTGGGTTCGATGTCAACCTCAGGGATGTATCTAATACACCACTAACAACTGCATGTTATTGGGGGGAATTAGATATTGTTAAAGAGCTAATAGAATCTGGTGCTGATGTCAATCTACAGGATGAGGAAAATACACCTCTAACTGCTGCGTGTTTGAAAAATCGCATAGATATTGTGAAGGAATTGATTAAAGCTAAGGCTAACGTCAATGCAGAAGCTGGAGGTAACACACCACTTACAGCTGCATGCGAAAACGGAGATCTCTGTATAGTTGAAGAGTTAATAGAAGCAGGGGCTGATGTCAATCTAGGGGTTGAAATTGAAACAACAGATACAGAAGAAGATACAGACGAAGAATAAATAGACAAGTCTGATGACCGCAGTCTTGATGCTTAAAACTTTACTACGGTAACAGTCGCGGATCAAAACAACACGTTAAATTATAGTCCAAGAGAACCACATGTACTATAAGAGGGACCTGATGTAAGATAAGATTATAATTTAGAAACACACCGTTGACAATTCTGTGTAGTATACAAAAGAATATGCGAAGTATAAAGTGAACTTTTATTAACATAAACTATAGTATTTGTCAGGAATATGTTATTTCATGGGGAAAAAAGAACTCATATCACAAAATATTATTTTTATCAGAAGTGATTTAGTTTGATATACATCGTGGTGAGCAGGGTCAATACTATTCCATAAGTTGTAGTTATATTTTCAACAACAACCATATACATTTTAATTTAACTCTGGAATTCTTTCCGTACAACTTTCAAAGTTGATAAGCATGCATACAAATGATTATTTAATAAGTGACATAAAATTATGATGGTTAATCAGCTCCATGCTAAACGACGTTTGGGTGGAATAAATAAGTTGTGTATTACAAGTGATATTAATATAAAACACAAAAGTATTATTAATTTGCTATAGACATATTCGTTTTATAATTTTATTTATTTGTAATTTTTTTTTACAAAAAAAAAATAAATATATGCATGTTTAATTATCATTATTTTTTGGGGCGGATTGTATATTGTTAAAAATCACTTGTTTTTGGCTTTTTGGGTTTTATCTGTTTTGTATTTGTTCTTTGGTTTTTTGTTTTGTTTTGTTGTTTGTTTCTGTTTTGTTTGATTGTTTGTTTGTTTTTTTTCTATGCAATCAGAGTTCATTTAATAAGTAATATGCATTTTTTATTGATTGATCATACATAACCAAAAAAAAGTTATGTATTTTTTCCTTTGAGTTTTTTTCCCCTGTTTTATTAAGTACGTTAATTAAAGCTGGCATGAATTCATAAAAGGATCTGGTCGTGATATTAGTTTTGATCGCTCCTCAACTGTCACTGGAGTATATTAACCAGCCGAGAAAGCTTTACGATCGAGGCATTCAGGTTGCACGGACTTCTAAATGATTGAACTTTACAATGCAGTAATATGTTTGTAAAAATGAATAAAGGAAACTACAATCAATAAAAAATAAAGGATGGTTTATTATTTCATAGAATTTCCAATGTATCCGCAATATCTTGCAAAGTGCTGTGCTGTCTTACTTTGCATGCACATTGAACACGTGTGTCGTTCATAAAGAGTGCATAACGTGCTATTACAATCACCCATTTTACATTTTCTTAAATTTTTGTCAATATTATTCCATCTAACTGTTTGTATTGGGAATCGACGGTTACAGGTTCGTAATTGTGTCGTGTTGATTCGTAGATCTCTATGTAAAGTCAACAAATACTTTTCAAAATTGAAGTTTATTTTAAAAATTCTATAATAAGTACGTATTGATGAGTTATCTACTAAATTGCTCAACTCTTGTTCAAATTGATTTTGTAATATCTCCTTAACTATCGACTTAAGCCAGTTATAACTACATTTTGTTTGATTTTCCCATGTATAAGACAGTCCACAATTTTTGAGTATGAGTATATCGTGTACACATTTTATTCATGGATGTATAAAAGATCCATTTTTGTAACATCCATAAAAATAACAATATAATTATTACGTTATTGAGTCTACAACCATGGGCTGTCCAGACTTTCGCCCAGTACATTATCCTTTTAATTTTAACAAATGACAATTGATACCTTCGAGTTTCACCATATACCAAACAATTTGGAGTACCTGATTTAATATTGTATGTTTAATTTTGTAAGCTGCTGTATAATTTAAGAATTATGTCGATTTTTGGGGTCATTTGGCTTTTTTGGGGGATTAATTACGTAACAGATGAATGCACTGACTCTATATGTGAATATATTCGTTTTGAAAAGCATTTGTTGCTTAAATGAATATCTTTGTGTAGATTGATAAGTGTAATGTTAATTATGATGTAATGTTGTTTACAGATAAACTTAAATGTTGATATTTTCTAGATAGAACCTAGAAAGATTTTACATTTTTACTTGATTTTTTTATGTTGCTTTATCAAGAAATGTTGGTAGTAGTATCATTGATGTTTATAATTATGATACAATGTGATTGTAAACTACTGAACTTACAAGGTACACGGGAAAGGGTAAAGACTGTACAACTCGTGTATTTATTATTCGTTCGTGTGCTTCTCTTTTGATAGAAAGGGTTGCTTTAAACAATACCCTTTTGTGTCAATATACCAGAAAATGAGGTAAATGTGTTATATAGTACTCATCTCATTCTTTTTTCATTCTAACATGATTTTATGGCTATGTTTTTGGTGGGTTTTTTTGTATATGTTTTTAACGTTTAATGTTGAGATTACATTGTGTACATTGAGATTAATGTTAATGTAATAGATATTTTTAATTAAAAAATGATCATTTATTAAATGTGATAAATTTTAATCGATTTTATTTCTTTTATTAGGTAATTCATATTTTGTTCTCAATTTTTACGGTAATAAATTAAGGTTAATCAAAAGTTAAATTAAAGTGTCTTAATTTGGTCAACCCTTTAACACTCCTGTTAAATGAGTGTTGCCACACACCTTTTTTCAAAAGGTAGTCTCTAGGTTAGATTATAAGAAATAGTAAAACAAATAAATAAAAACTTAAACATGTTGAATTATGTTTAAAATTTTAAGTATGTGTTTTATTGTTGACAATATTAATGTTGTACTAATTGTTATGAAAAAATGCAAGCATTACAGGCCTTACGAAACAAAATCCCTAAAATTACAATATATGAGCAATATTTTTAGCAACTTAACTGCCCTTGACTATCTGTTGATATATTTATCAAGTTCAACTGAGCAGTCAAATCTAGCAGGATTAATTTGCAACGTTTCGGAGTGGGCTCAATATGGCTTTTTTTAAGAATGCTACGAATGAAAGAAAATCTGTGAGTGGATAACACAAATGCATACCATTATTTAATTATCTAATTGCTAAACAACTAGGCTAATAGATATATTTCAGGTAAGTTATTATATAATGTCAGGGCAATGTGTACAAGTACTGAAATAAGGCGTAGCATTTCGCAAGTCTACCTAAGGATAAAACATGGTGAAGACGGGTAAAATATTATCTTGATTTGATATTTGAAAGGCATAACTTCATTTAGACAACCAGACCAAGCTTACCCGAGATAAGGAAGGGTGTGTGTAATGCGTAATGCGATTCAAAAATCAGATGAAGATATTTCATATGTTAACCATTTGACAACGAAGAGAATAAGAGTCCAGGAAGAGGTAGCCTTAATCGCTTAGAGCTGTTCAAAGGGTTATTGCTATAGTTTATTGTATCTGTAGCCATGCTAATGAATCAATAAGGAAGCAAAGATATTACCCTGATAATTCCAAAAGGTGGAATTGGATGGGCAACTCTGAACCACATACCTGACTCCGCCCAATCATTTCTTGTTTAATAAGTTCACCTGAGTGCGTGAATTCTCGTGATATTGTCCCATCACAGTTGAAATATTTATTAAAAATCTTCATCACTTTTAAAATTTGATTTACATCATCTAATCTCTTCTATAAATACGCTAAAATTAAGATGTTGAGCAACACAAAATGAAATGTAAGATTTAATTTTGCGAATTTAGTCACAATTTAAAAAAAAAAAAAATTGTTAATGTTGAAGGTTAAGTACTCATAATTTTCCGGAAATGCTTGTCATTTTCTGATACGTCTGTAATAGAAAAATAAATTCACACTTTCTTCCATCGCGGTTTTAGGATGAACTAGAAATAAAAAAAAGAATATTGATGTATGTTTATGTATTGAGTAAATAAACCTTATTTCTTCGCAGTTAATTTTTTTTGTGAGAGTTTTTGGGACAAGTATAGTATTCCAGTCACTTCTCCTGACGACTCAGATTGCTTGTCAGTCCCTGCAGACGGAATTCAAATTATAAGTTCTACACTCCGTCCTACAAAATGTTCTCCCTAACTACATAATTATTTGTATTTAATTTTCCACAGAATATATAATTACACTTGTAATAATGCAGTGTGTTTCGCGGATCTAAGTGATTTTGTTCGCCTTGTGTGCAATTCCACCTGATGCGTATGAACCCTGGGATATATCACCAACAATAGTTTGAACCCGGGGTTTATTCACCCCTGTTGTGTAAAAACAAAAATGCGGTTATGGTAGAGAGCTTCATAAGCGGATCCAATTTTTTTCGGTGGTGGTGGGGGGTGGGGGGGGTGTTGGTGTCCTAGGCCTATTTTCAATAATTTTACTATGTAAATCTAATAAGCTTCAATTTTCCTGAGGAAGGGAGGTAGATGGGTGATCAGACCCCCCGATCGCCTCACCTCTAAATCCGTGCATGAAGATTAGTATCTAAAATATGTTCAAATCTAAATATAAATTTTCAGTCCGGTTTCAACAATGAATATAAGCATTACTTATCGTTTTAATGTATATAGGCATACAATATGATGAGATGAAATATGAGAGAAACTTTTGCCATTGTTTTCAATACAGAAGGATACATATTCTATACGATTAAAGGTAGGGATAATAGGGTACCGATTTGCTCACATTGCCGATTTCATGTGAAGAGAGCAGAAAAACTTTAAAAACTTGATTGCATGAATTTTTCAAAATTTATTGCTGTTTTTTGTCATATTTCATTTAGTGATACATCAACAAGAAAGAACAGGAGGTATTAACAGGCATTTGTATTACATCCACGTTGAATTTCTTTCTATCCCCCCTCTTTCCCCGGCCAAAATTGACAATTACATTGATATCCTACAAATGTTTACTTTTTGTGTAAGTAACTTCTTTAAATATCTAAACAAGCACTGCAAAGATATGTGTACTTAATATACAACTACATAACACTTGGCCGGATAAAACTTAATCAGTGTGAAGCTACGAGGGGGCGAGAGGTGCAACATTACCACTTTGTCGCCATACACACATAGAACACTAAATAAAAAAAACGGTGTGTGATGTGGGAAATGCATAGAAGATGGCGGCAAATTCTCTGAAATAATCCGTGCAGAAACCAAAATAAAAGGCTGTTATATGTTACCTATCCTGCAAATACATTGATAAAGAAAAAGTTATCGTCACATAGCATAGCCGATTTAATTAATGTGTATATATGGTCAACGTACATGTTATTCTAAATTTCAAGGAGGCGAGATCCAGAATGAAATCAAAGTACTGAAGTACTGACGGGAGTTGATTTTATCGATTATTATTTATTTTAAAATCAACGATATGTTTTTTTGCATGGTTCTTAATCTGTATTTGAATTACGCACATTTTTATAA
>WFKH01011926.1:78243798-78255211 GCA_016163765.1 Magallana hongkongensis | reverse complement strand
GAGTAGTATTTTTCGATATAAGTAAGGCTTTTGACAAAGTATGGCACGGTGGTCTACTGTACAAGCTTGAAAAAGTTGGAGTTCGAGGAGAATTACTCGAATGGTTTAGAAATTACCTACATGACAGAAAACAGTACGTCGTAATCAATGGCAGCAAATGAAACATTGGCCATATTAAGGCTGGGGTACCCCAAGGTAGCATACTTGGTCCTTTACTTTTTCTTATATATATAAATGACTTTGTCACCAATATTAAATGTATTGTCGAATTGTTTGCTGACGATACGTCACTTTACATTGTTGTTGATAATGCTGATACTTCAGCATGTTTATTGAATACAGACCTTAAAAAATACATAAATGGTCAAAATAGTGGCTTGTGTCTTTTAACCCAACCAAAACTGAATGTCTAACCATATCCAATAAAGTCAAGAAACCCTTTCACCCCTCACTAATATTTAATGATGTTCACCTTAAAAAAGTAGAAACCCATAAACACCTAGGAATTATTCTTAGTAGTAATTTGTCTTGGAATTTACATTTAGATTAAAGAGTTAAAAAAGCCCATTCGCGTCTTGGTTGCTGCGAAGACTCAAGTATATTCTTGATAGGAAATCTTTGCAAAAATTGTATTTTTCATTTGTAAGACCAGTCTTAGAATACGCAGACATTATATGGGACAACATACCAGAATACTTGGTCAATAAGATAGAAAGTATACAATTGGAAGCAGCCAGAATAGTTACGGGAGGGAATAGACTGGCATCCAGACATCTGCTATATAAAGAAACGGGATGGGAACCATTATCGAAACGTAGAGAAAATCATCGTCTTATTCAGCTTCAGAAAATATTTCACAATATGGCTCCTAATTACTTATCTACCATTATCCAATCACAAAAAACTCAAGGACATAACTACAACACAAGAACAACGCACCCACTGCGGGAAATCAACACAAGAACTGAGCTTTATTTTAATTCATTTTTTCCAGCTACAATAAGACAATGGAATGCTTTACCTAAAAATGTGCAATCAAATCCTTCATTACATTTCTTTAAGACATACTTATATACCAATAGGATCAAAATCCCAAATTATTTTTATTTCGGTCCAGAATAGGCCAAACTCTTCACTCCAAACTAAGACTAGAATGCAGTGGTCTTAATCTTCATTTGTTTCAAAGAAAATTAATCAACTCGCCTCTTTGTATTTGCGGCGAAGTTGAAAGTACTGACCATTTTTTATTACATTGTAATACATATTCAAGACTTAGGATCATTGTAATCCTGACACTTCCGTATTTTCTTAATGTTGAATTATTGTTATATGGTAATGCTAATTTATCCGAAAGTGAAAACAACAATATTTTTTACCATGTCCAGAAATTTCTTGTTGAAAGTAAAAGGTTCTGAGTTCACCTGTTGTCTTACTATAACTATTGTATCACATTAAAGAGCATATTTGTATGTACCTGTATGTTCACAGATATAAAATGCTTATTTATAGTTATTTAACAACAGTATGTTTCAATATTAATACATGTATAAGTAACTTTTGTCGATTAGTATAGACATTATCTATTGGATTGTTACAGTTGTCTCAATACTCAATTCCAGCTATTCTTTTCTCACCTTTCAATCTCATTTACTTCTTTTCCTTACATTTTCCCAATTAATATTCATGTGCAATGTTATTGTATTTGAAAATTTTGTTCACCTCTCATTTGTCAACTGACGAGAGCGAGATTAACATAAGCCTTTTGGCTTGTTTCTCAATCTTTATGAAATGTAATTATAATATGTATGATGCAAATTACTGAATAAATATTGTTTAAACTAGACTGCATTGATCTCCTTAGAACAAGAGATGTTTGTGAAACACTTGGAAACATCCACGATGAAAATGAACGTAAACTGCAAATAAATGGAATTTTTCTATGTCCTAGGGACATAACTCTTTCCAAAATTGCACGATCGTACCCAAAATCGAACTTGACGTAGATATTGTTATGGTAAATCTGTATACTAAATTCAATTCAATATTAACAATTTTTTAGTGTCATTAAAATGTTCATGGAAAAAGAGGTTAACAAAAGATAACAAACCATGGACGGATATTTTTTTTTAGACATTCATGGCAACAAAGTGGTAAAGCATTTGTTAGACTTTGGTGACAAATATGTACAAAACATAATAAATCATAGTAATAATTTTTGGAAGGATTTTCTACACTCATGGTTAAAAGTTTTAAGAACAATTGACTATTCATTATCTACAACAAATGTATGTGCTATGCCAATCTGGTACAATACAAATATATGTGTTGGTAATAAACCTATCATTGTTTATAATTGGTATGAAAATGGTATTAAAACTATAGGTGACTTTCTAAATGAAGATGGTCGGTTTTTGAAACAGCATGATTTTGCACAAAATTATAGACCGCCTAATATATGTACAATGCTATACAACAGTGTTATTAATGCAATATCTAGTTTCCTTAGATCTCAGTCTATAAAAAGATCTGATGTTAAAAAATATTACTATCCATACATTCCATTTTACTTTGAGTATGTTTTATTGTTTGAAAAATGCTCGAAAATCTTGTACAATCTTATTAATAGTAAAGATATTATACCAAGTTACATTCAGAAATGGAACACTGAACTATCCATGCAACTAGAAATTAATGTTTCAGTCAAAGAGTTCTTTAAAGTATGTTTTAAAACAAGTGCTGATACCTCAGTACAGTGGCTTCAGTACAGAATTCTTATCAGAATGTTGCCCACAAAATACTATCTTAAAAAAATCAATGTAAGCTCTGATGATTGTTGTTCTCGTTGCAAAGAAGATGTAGAAACAATTCAACATGTATTTATTAAATGTTTAGAAATACTGCCCTTTTGGAATAAACTCAGCATGCATATCTATTGTAAAACGTCAAATAGAATTGGATTTAATGTTAATAATGTAATATTTTGTGAAATACCTCTAAATCAGGGTAACAAAGTTGTAAACTTTATAATTTTGTATACCAAACAGTATATTTTTAACTGTTTGAAACAAAAAAAGAACCCTTACTTAAAGGGGCTACTACAACATATCTATTTCAAATATAAGGTTGAAAGATACATATCAATTAAATCATGTGAAATGCTAAAATTTGACAAACAATGGTCAAACTGGAAAAATATTTTTGATCTTTAATTTTCCTGTAAACAATTAGAATGTGTTTCTGATATTTATGTGTGCAAGTGTATGAAAGGGTGTGTGAGTGCCAATAAATAATTGCTTTGTTTCTTTGATTCCTTGTAAAAATTATGAAAATGACAATAAAAATTTATTAAAAAAAAAAAAAAAAAAAAAAATTCAATTCAATATGTGCAACTTCTGCGAAGAAAATGAACGGAAACTGCAAATAGTTGGATTTTTTTTTTTGAAGTCCAAGGGGCATTACTCAGTCTATAATTGCACGATCGTACCCAAAATCGAACTTGACCTAGATATTGTTACATGTATGGTTAATCTGTATACTAATTCATTTCGATATGGGCAACTTCTGCTAAGAAAATGAACGGAAACTGCAAATAGTTGGAATTTTTTTTTAAGTCCAAGGGGCATAACTCTGTCGAAATTTGTTTGGCAAAACCCAAAAAAATCAAACTTAACCTAGATATTATTATGATAAATCTGTATACCAAATTTCATTTCATTACGTGCAACCTCTGCGAAGAAAATGAACGGAAACTGCAAAAAATTGGAATTTTTCTAAGTCCAAGGGGCATAACTCTGTCGAAAGTTGCTCGATTGTACCCAAAATCAAACTTCACCTAGATATTGTTATGATAAATCTGTATACCAAATTTCATTTTAAAACGTGCAACCTCTGCGAAGAAAATAAACGGATACTATGGTGGACCGACCGACCGACCGACCGACCGACAGACAGACAGACGACCAGCAGCAAAGCAATATGCCCTCCCTTCTTCGAAGGGGGCATAAAAGGAGTTCTTATTATAAGATAATATTTATAAAAATATAAGATAATAATCAAATTTAAAAGGTAAAAAATTAATATAAGGATTTTTCCTTATTAAATAATAAATAATATCTGAACAAATCTATTATAGAGCTTAAGATAGATCAAATGATTAATTTGTTGATTACCTAGCCTCCTTAAAAACGTAATATAAGATAAAGTCAAATCATACACGTAGCTTAAGAACGATCAATCTTGGCAATAAATAAAATAATTTAAGGACGGGAATGGAATGTGTAATTCACTCATAAAATAACATCATGTTTTTGAAAGAAAAAAGAATGATCAACAAATGTAAACTATACATCTTTATAAAATTTTGAAGTTCTGGTCGATATGATATAAATTGTGAACTCTGAAATATTTTGACACGCAATCGCGAGCTTATTATTGCAGTAAAAAGATTCAAGCATTCATTACATGCACAACATCTATTCTTTTTTTGAACTGTGTTTAAAAAAAGAAATGACCAAGATAAAAAATGAGCTGTATTGTCTAATAAATAACCAAGAAAATGTTTTACCTAGGAAAGGTTTGAAATTAAAGAATGAAAAGAACGGGGTATTTCAATGTTGTAATGCAAGATAATGCAAGTGTTGATAAAACAAAAAAGGTATCGCCTTTCTCATTGCGTACACCTGCCACAACGTTTACCGAAATAGGGACAGCGTTATAATTCCTCGTTCTGGTACGTGGGATGATAGAATAATCCTCATTTTGTCCGCTGAAACCAATCAATATTAGTAAGACGATGCTTGGTGGTTCATAATAAAAACAATCTACAGGACGGGTGCATAAATGGTTTTACCTTATGATTTTACCTGCTTAAACGTTTACCGTCATATTAGATTTGACATTTTGAATTCTTATCTGCTTTTCACTTTCATCAAACCGTTTCCTCACAGAGCCAAGCTCCTGTGGAAAGTAAGACCGCGGAACAATAACTGGCAAGATTTGAAATATACAGCTAATACGTCAACTTCACCTGTTACAGTCAAAACATTTGAAATGGGCGGGGACAAATTGACGCGGACGTCTGAGAAAACATTGGATTGAAACTTTCAATCCACCTTAGCAATTCTAACTTGCCATATAAGTTAAAGCGATCGAAAAAAAAAAATTATTTGAAAACCAAAGCGATTGAAAACATTGTATTTCATCAATAAGTATATAGTCAGCAAGTATGGGAAGATCCCAATTCGGGAGAGGTTATACGCAAGGCAAGGCATTGACCGATGACTTCAGAGAATCTGTCGTCACAAGGGGCCATTGTTAAAACGGGGTTTATTCCCAGAGGAGAATAAGTTTAATTCAAAATCTGATTTAATGAAATAAAATTATACCCAGGTAGAAGTATTCTTCTTCTTTTTTTTATAAGTTAATGTATACAAATAGATATGCGCGTTCATTGTTGATCTAGCTATATAAACACAAATTATATCAACATTGTTGATGATTTCTGAGGTACGTAAATTTCTAAGACCGCGGAACATTATAAAATGTAGGTTTTTAACGGTAACTGCACTTAACTTTAACTATAATAAAATATTTTATTAATAGTATAATTATAAGTGAAATATAAAGTATTAATTAAAGAACTTACAAGAAAATTGATTGGATATCTTTAGCCAGACGACTGGAGTTTTAAGAAAATTCACCAACATTGCACAGCTATCTGAAGTTTTGAAAATTACATCGGAATTACCAATACTTTCATATATTCGGTTCTTTTTTACGAAACTTTATCAATATTTCAAAGGAATGGCTATTTTTCTTTTCTTTACCCTGTAATTTTATCTCCGACAGTCACCTTTTAGTAAGGAACTACCATAAATTTGAAAAAAAAATTAAACTTAGTTTTACTTTTGTCATTATACATAACCAAAAACTCATCCAATCCTTCAAACATTTTAAAATTTAATTGAGTGTATTTGTCAGGAACAATTTATTACAAGAAATATAGATTAAAACAAATACATGTCATATGTGATGTCTTCATTTAATTTTAAACTTAAAATTGACAAAAACTGTCACACGGAAAATAGATTTTTCCTTAATACAAGAATTCAATAAGTATATCGTTTTTTTGGGTGGGACACATGTTTGAAGTTCACTGCCCGCTCTCCTCATGGTCGGGGTTGTAGTGGCCCTGGGTGTAAATAGTGGAAATTCCACATTGTGATTCTCAAGGATTTTCTGCATCGGATTTCTGGATCCACGAGATCCCTGTTGATCAGTATGTTTTCCATTGAAATCGTTAATAATGCTCTGGAAATTCTTTGCGGCCTCTTTAAGGTCTACTGAAACTTTTCCTTTGTAATGTTTTTCTAGAATGTAGACATCATTGTTGATCATAGTTTTACGCAAAGCTCGTCCCGCCGTTGTGGAAAATGTATATTTATTAATGTTGGTATTTATCAACGTTGACATTACTCGGTACTTGAATGACGTTTGGGTTTCAGTTATCGCAATTTTTTTGTTTGCAATATCTCTTTCAATTTTTTGGATTTCGCTCTCTTTAGCGCGACAACGGACGATGATTCTAACAGCATTTTCTTCTCGTTCGGATGTTTATCGACATCACTGCTACCATTACTGATGAAATCCTCTCATCAAATAGTTTTTGGGGCGCAAGTCGACGAGTCTCCTGAACGTGTTCGAGTCCTTTCTTGCTGTTTGGAGTCTGCAGCTTAGCTACGGCATTCAGTATCATGCGCTGGTGTAAATCGCTTGGATAAACTTCGAATTTCTTGAAGTCCGATTGACACAAAAACTTTCTGCAGGATTCAAATCTGGGGAGTATGTCGGAAGAAAGAAATATGTGACCCCCATTCGATTAAAAAATCTTGTTAGCTCAATTCTGCCTGATATTTGTGTATTGCACAATTGTCTACGATAATAACATCGCCAGGTTCAATTGCTGGTACACCACTGGGCGTAAAAGTTTCCGAAGCTTCAGCCCAAAAGTTCAAGAATGCTTGGGCATTAGATGGTCCATCTACAAAATTGAAATAAGCAGGTCCATCTAATGAAACAAACAGATTGAGAGTAATATTTGCACTTGGAATAAATCTCCCTAGCTCAATTGCCCTCTCGTTATGTTTACTGTGGCCTAAAAATCGATAAGCAACTGTTGTTTAAAACCCACTTTCATCGAAAAATTTAACTTTTCTCGGGTTAATTTGGCTAACAAAATCTATGTATGTTTGTGTGTACTGCATATTTTCAGCAGTAAAACGCTCCTTTGCCATCCGCGTGATTTTTTTTAAATGTAAATCTTCCAGATGGAAGGAACTTAAGAACTGCATTGGAAATATCTTTTTCTGTTATATCAGGGGTGGGACTAAACTGCTTCAGCTTTTCTACGATTTCTTTGTAGGTAGTAGTCGGTTTTTCGCGTAAACGAGCTTCAATAAAAACGACGTCGTCTTCGCTAAGTTTCCTTGGTTTTTTACCGCCACGTTGTCCTGCGCAAGCGACCCCTTCTTTACAATATTTCAGCCAAATTCTTTTGACGGTAGAAGAGTGTATATTGAAATTTTTGGAAACTTTACCTAACTCTCCTCTGGGAATGAACCCCGTTTCAGCGATGGCCCCATTTGTTACTACAGATGTTCTAAAGTCATCAGACAACGCCTTGCCTTGAGTATATTCTCTCCCGAATTGGATCTTCTCATATTTTCTGATAATTTCACGCGCTTTGCTGATACTAAATAAAATATTTTTCGATCGCTTTAACTTATATAGGAAGTCAGAAACGCTGAGGTAGATTGAAAATACACTTCATTTAACTACATTTTCAATCCAATGTTTTCTCAGACGTCCGCAGCAATTTTTCCCCGCCCATTTCAAATGTTTTGACTGTAACAGGTGAAGTTGACGTAAGCTGTATATTTCCAATCTTGCGAGTTAAAGTTCCGCGGTCTTAAATGATAAATCATAAGTCAAAAAACGTAAAACTAAATCCGCCACGATAAATTATTATACATACATGGTAATTGTGGAATAAACGGTAGGTTTTGTCTATGTATAGACGTACATAATCAATGAAGTCAAGTGACAAAAAAAAAATTAATATAGAGATTTACTTTGAACTCAGTTCTGAAATTCGACAGGTTAGTAGCTATCTCTGCTTGCATCTGAGATAAGAACAAACAAAGTCTTTTTCCTAAGAACTGGCATTCTGTTCGGAAACTTTCATACAGTCCACGGTAAAGGCAATTGTATCAGTAAGAAGATTAGCTGTCTGTATGCTTTTAGAATGGGTTTGGACTGTTGGGTACAGTATGGTGTCGTCTAACGTTTCTGGAGTCTCTTCATTATTTCATATTTAAAGGACAAACTTTTGAGTATAACAGAAGAAAGAAATAATCTCATTTTTTTATTAGAATGAAAAGCAAGTGTATATCAAATCTTGTTTTTCAATCTCTTGAAACTTGTCCTGTGTTCTTTCGTTTTTCTGTTTTCTATTTCGATATCACCTCACAAGCACCACAAGAAATGTTATTTAATAAAAATTATCTTGTTTAAATAAAATGGAGTATATAAAAAATGGTGGTTTAGAATCATATCATGTCAATATTTTACATATAGATGCAAATAATCTACTGCTATTATAAATAAAAAAGTATTTGATTGGATGCCGGAAGTACAGAAACTGAAATATAGGTTTTTACAATAATGTTTATATAGATAAATAAAGAAACTAAATATATTATGTTATGAAATTAACAATTAGAAACAGATACAAATATGCGGCGATACCGTATGAGGAACACCATTGTGACGACACACAGTGCAATGAATAATAGACCGGCAACCGGGCACACAACCGGGAGAATGACTGGTAAATCCAGTGTACATGTACCAGGATGAGAATCTTCTATTTGTAGTTTGCCTAGAACAAGACAAACCATTATGAGGTTCGACTTGCGTTGTTTGAGTTTGTTCTTATATGTATGTCAAACTTATTATCAAATATGAGCAAACAGATTATGTATACATGTTTAAAAGGGATTATCAAGCATTTAACATTTAACAGTGTTTATTTACACAATCAATTCGTGTCTATATCACACTGTCAAGAGAACGAATGTTGAGGTCATGATCTACTTAAAGGTAAAAAGGTGACCTTGACCAAATCTTAATGCAAAAACAAGATAGTCAACGTTGATTGAAATTTTTATATCATGTCATGTAATGATACAGTTTGTTTGACTGTGTTAAAATTTTCTGCATTTTTCAATGTACGAAGTTTGTCTGTTAACGAGACGATTCCTTTCTTAAAGTTTAATCAAAATACGTAAATACAACTCTCAAAATTGAAACATAGTGTCCACAGTAAAACCCCTTTGACAGCACAAAAGCTACAGTTGACGTGGTGACAATTATCCTCACTAAATCATGTCCCACATTGATACTTACATCCAGTTCCATACCAAGTGATATCGCATGTTAGATGAATGAAAATGTTGTTTTATATGTATATATAAATTATTTGAATATATTTGATTTATATATTTGACCTAAAAGAATAGCGGTTGGTTTTTATGTAACAACATTATTCGACCGTTTAGAAAGCTGTATACTACTGGTTTGAGTTGTCAAATTTGGACTGTTATCAAGTTCAATGTTATGAAAAAACATTGTTGTTACAAAAGTTTTTATTATGGAATTAAGCCTAAAAAAACCCCAAACAACAAACAGAAAAAAAAAACCTCTAGCAAAACAGAGGGAAATCAGACATAGTTTATCACATATTGTTTTCCACTGAAATATTTTGGGCAGCGCTATAATAGTACAAAATAAGAATTAATCTGTTCCTCATTGTAATTTTGTGTACTTTCTGTTGGTTTTATCTTATTTTTTTTATGATAATTGTATTGCATTCAGTGCAAACAATTTTGAAAAATGCTAAAAGCAAATAAAGACACCATATCTCAAAATGATGATGATTGACCTCATACATATTTTTTTGACAACAGAATAAGGTAAACATAGGTAGTTTAGAAATACAAAAGTTTGAGTGTTACATCATTCAGGGTTTTTTGTGTAAAAAATAGAGAGAAATCAGGACTGGGAAATATATAAAAACAATTCTCGGAAATACTAATGCTTTGGGACAGTCTACTGGTAGGAATACTGTTATTATGCTGAGTGTATATATTTTGATTTTGGAATTGTTTTAGGAACGTGAGTTGTAATTATAGTTGCCGTGTAAAATAGCTGAGATTCTTACTATCTATGATTTTAATGATATCAATTAACATTTGTTTTCACCTAGACTAAAATGTCATATTTCAGTGTTTTAGACGTGAGACGTGACTGCTGGATATATTGCAATATCTGGCTGATAGAATTTTTATAATTATAAAAGATATATGGCCGATACGTTGTCTTTAATCTCGATAATTCATATTATTTAATACATGAACCATGTTCCAGATACGTATTTGGTCTAAAATACGGCTATTATTGTCGTCGTTGTCGTTGTACTTAACAGTTCACATTTCAAAACTGCTTGGCCAATTTCAACCAAACTTGGAAAAACGCATTATTTGGTAATGAGGATTCAAGTTTGATTAAATGATAGGCCATAGCATCTTAAAAGGGGTGAAACTTCTGATTTATTGAAAATATGTTGCTATTTTTCAAAATGCGTCTTCTCAAAAATCATTTGACCTGTACAGCTAAAGCTTTTTTATTAAAACATTCTCCTACAGTCTAAATTTAATTGTGTTTCAATCAAGACCCCTGGTGGTAGGATATGACCACAGTGAGGGTGTCAAAAACGGTTGTTCTGATGTAAAACCTACATTTTTATGAAAACGTTTTCATAAAAAACGCACAAGAGTAGGCCCCTTTACGTTTCCGAACCTCTAGACCCCATAATTTTACATCTAATCAAAGTTATGTCGTTATAACGATAGCTGAAATAGTTATAACGAGTTAATATCTCGTTTTAACAACAAAGCTTTTTTGTTATTACGAGATTAAAAAACTGTCTAACATTTTTTTCATTATGTTTGTTTTAAACAAAAAAAAAAAAACAAAACAAAAACAAAAACAAAAAAACCCCCAAAACCAAACCAAAAAAAAACAGAAACAGAAACGAACTAGATGCTGTCATTAGACAGTAATACCCGCACCAAGTGTTTGCCCCTAAATAACACTGTTTGTACCAGTTTTAGTAAAAACGACTGAAGGCCACGTGCACATAATACACCATCATCGGAACCCACGGGTTTTCTATCCGTTACACTGCAGTGTAACGGATAGAAAACCTGTGGGTTTCGACGATGATAATACACATGAGCGGCCCTTTATGTACAATTTGTGGTTGAACTGTTTGCATGTGAATTTTCAGTTAATC